>JAECZT010000023.1:0-103000 GCA_020055645.1 Tomocerus qinae | reverse complement strand
GAGCAATTATTCTGGTTGCTATTTTCAGCATTCAGAATACTGTATGTGCAGGAAAATTGGAAAATTTATTAGCAATGGAGCAAGATTGCTACATCAATATAATATTTTACGAAACGGAATCCACGCAAGCAACAGTGATACTAGAAGAGCAGATGCAGACAAAAATTCCGTATTCTCTTACGAATGCCAATTTGATAAAAAAGAATTTCGCTGAAAAGTATGCACAAAACGCAGAAAAAGACGTAGAATCACAAATGTATGACGACATAGTGTCACAAATACGACAATCTCTGCCATTACCCGAAATATTATTTTTAACATATTTGAAAAACCGACCCGACTGTCTCGTGCATTTCTCTGTGGATATGAATTTAAGCAAGAGGATTGACCTGGCATTGACAGAATATATAATTCAATACATAGGTTATTATTTTACGATAATTAATGAATTAAAAAAACCTTACCTGTCGTCATTGGAACATATCCCCTTCAATAGTCGATTCAATTTCCAAGATAACACCAATGTTTATTTCCTCGTTCAAAAAGAAATTCTGGATGTCTTTACCAGTACGAAAATCAATCAAATATCTCAAGTTTTTGATATTCAGTACTTGGACTACCATTTTTTGGATTATTAGGAGATTATTTTTATGCAGTCACTGCAAGAAGAAGACAACAGAATATTTTTCCTCTGTGGGAACTGCAGAGATAGAGTCAAAACAAAGAAACGAGAGAAATTTGTCAATAGTTTGGTTTTTTCACACGATTCAAAAGGAAAATAATCTTGAATGGAAGCGTCTAAGAAAAATCCGCGCTGGTATTGTTTTGAGGAGCAATTTTTTCAAAGGGAAAATAAAATCGATTGTTCGCCGTGGTGTCGGGGTTAACAAACCTTATTGTGGACACATAATAAAGAACGAATACTTTTCGACAGTTTTCTGGAAACACAATATGGACGTGATTCACATTTTGTCTTCGATTGTGTTTCTCAATTTCCCTAATATAACATTTGGAGAAGATGACAATGCATGCGATCCGGCCTGGGGAATTGAAGCATTAAGCTTCATTAATTATGAATATTCAATTAGTAGTGAGGTAGGCTTAGATCCCATAGTCACCTTAATTCCATTTGGTATTACAGATAGTTACAATTATATATCTTGTGTTGTCCTGGAGGATGAAAATCTGTCGTTCTACGGCTACATCCGTCCATTTCAACTCCCTGCTTGGATTGGGATTCTGTTAACAATATTCCTTGTCACAATATTCTTCCAACTCACTTTGTATTTGAAGTATAAAGAAATCCATCAGTTCATCTTCACTTGCTGTGCTTATGTCGTCTGCAACAATTGTGGATTTCCGAACAAGTTGAAGAAATATTTCTGGTTCAAAATTGTTCTGGGTCCATACTTGTTGATGTTCATTGTTCTCACCTACGGATATGCAGGGATTGTCATCACGGATTTGGTCGAACCAAGAGCTGTGAGGCAAATCGAGTCGTTTCAAGAAATTGCATCTTTGGACGATATTTCCGTTGTCAGTCCGTTCATTGGAGTACCATCGCCATACGAGCCAATGTTAATTGCAATTGAACACCAGTCATATATATTGTTTCTCCACACTTGCGGTATATACTTGAATCATACAACTTTTAATGCAAGCAAAGTACTTAAAGAATTTAAAAATTGTTTTTTTGTAAAACACATTTCACACAGCTTAACATTTCAAGACGTTTCTATCGAAAAGGTGAAAACAGCATTGAAATATGCTCATAAATTAGGTTCAGCATATTCCCTTTCTGCAGATGGACAAAAGTTTCCGAAATTTGGACAAGAGCTAAAGGCAATTATAAGTAAGCTATCCATTCCTCCGGTCTCGCCTTTATTGACCCTTCAGCATTGGATTTCTCAATGCAACAGATCCGTGTTTGTAGACAGACAGAGCAGAATTCATCGATTTTTAAACGACTCTGATTGGAGTATTGAAAAAGGGGTCAACCTAAAAGAAAGTTATACACTGGAGTCCCTAATAACAATAATACTATCAGCTTTAGTGTATCAATCGAGAGTAAATATGTGTTGCTTAGAGAGCATTTTAAAGGCAAAAATATTTATTTTGTTTGAATCTGGGCTCTACGAAAAGTGGGTGGATGTCTTCAATCACTTTAATTTCACCCTATGTAAACATTGCTTTGATAAAGACCAACCACGCCCATTGAATTTTTATAATTCAAACATCTTTACCATTTTTGCAATTGCTGTTGCTGGTTTCATATTTTCCTTTTTGATATTTTGCTGTGAAATCAGTAAAGCTTTGTTTCATATAAGTGTGGACTCAATTTCCAAAATATATAATGATATCAAAATAATATTTCAAAATGTAGGGAAAAACTCGACAAGTAACAGTTTCCAAAAGATTTTTGTTGTTTCCCATCACATGATTCAAAACAGTAGTTAAGATAATGACGCCACTCATTAGATTTTGTAAGCTGAAGTTCCTTTCAATACTGGTGGTACTGGCTTTAAGCTTTGAGCGATTACTATTATTAACACGGCTATTAATTATCAATTGAATTTTATAGATGTTTCTATATTGCAGGGAACAAAAAAGGTACTCCTTTTTTACAAAAAAGGTAAATTACTATTATTAACACGGCTATTAATTATCAATTGAATTTTATAGATGTTTCTATATTGCAAGGAACAAAAAAGGTACTCCTTTTTTACAAAAAAGGTAAAAAGGACTAGTTTTTCTTAAAGTCCCTTTTTCACCTTATTTACATGTAAAGCGGAAGTAAATGGGGCAAGTTGGTTCATCAAAAAAGGGAAAAAGACAAAAAAGGTCCTTTTTGTTCTCTGCTTTGTTGTCCTCATTGATGTTGGTGGGCAAAGTAAAATTATTACTCTAATTTCTATAAAAGTCCTATAAAAAAATTGAAATTTTTATCTATGTATTTAAGATATCGCCATTTCAAAGTTACAAGCACTAAAATGTAAGTCTTTTGTAATTTTGAAATGGCGATATCTTCATTACAAGGATGGAAAAAGTAAATTTTTCGACAGGGCTTTTATTGGTGCCTGTGAATCTATTTTTTGTATTTTTACTTCCTCGTAGGTCCAGTTAGTTCCGATCCTTAGGGATTTTGCTAAAAAGTGTCACAACTCTTTCCCCTGTCTCTTGTTGACAATGATGACCTTATAGTAATCAATAGGGCTTAGTGATAAGTATGGTGTAAATGAGGTGAAAAGTGAATACCTCAAGCGTGACTCACAGATGAGATATTGAGATTTGAAATAATTAAATAATGTGCTAACGTTAAGTAACTTGAGCTCAAAAGTTAATTATAATAACATCGTCTTTTGTTGCCTAATAATGCCCGGACTTAAAAAACCCCAAGCCTTTTGCATTCGTATAATTTTTATTATTACACACATAGGTAATTGCTTTATCAAAACTATCGTTGTAGTATTATAGAGATATAATAGTATTATATCTCTATACTATACTATATAAATAGTATTATAATAGTTATAATAGTAATATAACAGTGTAGACAGAATTTATTTGATATAGGAAAGTAAAAAACCCGAGGTGTTCAAAAAACATTGCTAAGTACTTTTTTATGTCCACTTTAGGGATGTAGACTAACATCATTGGTCAAAAAAATTAATTTTTCTGTACTTCAGGGGCTATGTTAACAAACGCCTCCAAATCGGAATATGAAATAGCTCCGAAACTACTGCATCGATTTGGATGAAACTTGGACCAGATATTGACCATTACCATATCTCGGGGTGTTTTTTGAATTTGTGAAAAATTCGCATTTCTTCCCTTTCAAAATTACGAAATAAATTTTGAAGTAGGCGGTTTTTCATACAAAAAATTTTTTTATCAAAATTCTAATGGATTAAAATGAAAGCCCTTTATAAATTATGGTTAATGGGCAGAAATAGATTTTCGAAATTGTTGACCTCTACGAGATGTCAGAGGTCAAATTTCATGCCCTTGTAAGGTGTCGTTCGCAAGCTCAAGATATGATTAAGGCCAAATAATTACATATTTTGGCAACCGAGGACTTCATAAAGAGGTCAACGGTCGTTTTCGTCAAAATTGGAATCTCTGATGCACAAGCTATGCCGCCAAGTAGTGCATCCGGCATTTGGGTACATAGTACATATACTAGCCATAACCCATTTTTAACACAGGCTTGTGCCTGCTCCAGTGCGTAGCTAATACATTGTAAAGTGTCTTTTGGATTTCTGAAGATATAGGCACGTGTGTAAATTGGCTAAGACAGAAAGGGAGAAAAAGTCATGAAGTTACGGTCTTACAGTAGACAACAATTGGTTGATGTCAAGTTGTGAGACCTTAGTGCGATGTGAACAAGAGTGAAGCCAGCCAGATCAAAAGCAGAATACCTGTCCAAAATCAAGGGTTCTGCCTGTTGGCTTTGTCGGGCAGTGTACCCGCCGACTACTAGGTACTCTATTTTTCCGTCGACCTCACGACAGGAATCAAGTTATCCCCCATCCATTTCCCTAGTGCCAAATATTCACATTCGGATGACTTCTGTGTAGCGTTGATTGACAAAATTTTCATCGACGCAGAAATAGAGTTATCAAAACTTGTGCCCCAGTTGTTGGCCATTCCCAGACTCAAACTTTTCATCGAAGGAACAAGACCATTTTAGATATATCACGACGACGTTGATTACACGAAAAAGGGGATTAGTTATCTTGCGGATACAGGCAGACTTCGCCACCAACTATACGCATAATGCTGTCCTTCTCATCATTAGGGCCCATGCACATTATACACTTGGTCGCTCGAGGCCAATCGTCATACATACGTGCAAATAAGACAACTCCATTTGTTATCATTAACATTCGAACTTTTAAAGTCGTTGAAACTAGAATTACATTTTTCAGCACCTGAGGACTTAATACCAACTTAATTGGTACTCTTGGTCTTCACCGGGTAATATCTGCTGTAGCAGCGTCTGTTTGCAAAGCTGAGAAGTAGCAAAAATTGACAGGGCTTCCGCGTGGTCAGTCAGAGTTTGTTAATAATTTCATATCGGAGGTTTTTTTAGAATTTTGCTGAAAAGACTGTAACTGTATCTCGTCTGGAGCTTTGCTCTATTTGCATTTTGTGCAGTGCAGAGCAGGCCAATTTAAAAATGTACAAGCTTGAAAAGTCCCCTTGGCACTACTTTTGTAGTGCAGATTCTCCACAGCTCCGGCTCCATGGAAATCCACAGGAGTGAAACAGTCATGGTTGCATTTTTTGAGAATGAATTTTGTAAAAAAGATTTGTGAGAAGTCTTTTGCTTTCCTGAAGATATAGACAAGTGTGTAAATTGGCAGAAAAGCAAAATACACTTTACAATGTATTAGCTACGCACTGGAGCAGGCACAAGCCTGTGTTAAAAATGGGTTATGGCTAGTATATGTACTATGTACCCAAATGCCGGATGCACTACTTGGCGGCATAGCTTGTGCATCAGAGATTCCAATTTTGACGAAAACGACCGTTGACCTCTTTATGAAGTCCTCGGTTGCCAAAATATGTAATTATTTGGCCTTAATCATATCTTGAGCTTGCGAACGACACCTTACAAGGGCATTTTTCGACGAAATATGAAATTTGACCTCTGACATCTCGTAGAGGTCAACAATTTCGAAAATCTATTTCTGCCCATTAACCATAATTTATAAAGGGCTTTCATTTTAATCCATTAGAATTTTGATAAAAAAATTTTTTGTATGAAAAACCGCCTACTTCAAAATTTATTTCGTAATTTTGAAAGGGAAGAAATGCGAATTTTTCACAAATTCAAAAAACACCCCGAGATATGGTAATGGTCAATATCTGGTCCAAGTTTCATCCAAAAATCGATGCAGTAGTTTCGGAGCTATTTCATATTCCGATTTGGAGGCGTTTGTTAACATAGCCCCTGAAGTACAGAAAAATTAATTTTTTTGACCAATGATGTTAGTCTACATCCCTAACGTGGACATAAAAAAGTACTTAGCAATGTTTTTTGAACACCTCGGGTTTTTTACTTTCCTATATCAAATAAATTCTGTCTGTAAGTGTATGTATCGAGACTAATAACTCTAGGTTTGTGAAAGTAGGCACCAACTTGCAATATTTGTAATCTTACGGAGAATTCCAATCAACCATTGTTCAACACTAGGGCTCTGGAAGACGATTTTTGAATTAGTTGTATAACTTGAAATAATATACATTGAGATTTTCTAATTTGCAAATCTAAACACTTTAGGCTTGATTTTGGCTTAGTTCTTATAGTAGATAGTTGTGCACTTTAAAAAATTGACATTGAAAATGTTATGAATGTATAATAAATTCAATGAAATTTATAAATTGGCACATTGGAACGATTTTTATTTTCTTCCTTGCATATACATTGATGGGCCCTCAAATACTTTAAGCGGGGGTTGCTTTCTAAATGGTTTCGCCCAGTTATAACCTGGTTTAAACCATTTTATTTCAGTCGGCTGGTGTATAATTTTGAAAAATTATGACTTTTACATAAATAAACCATTGCAAAACGAAAATTAAATGGCAGCGAAGTATATAATTTCTGTTTTTGACCCACTTCCCATGTTAATTAGGCAAGGGCTATGTTAGAAACAGTAGCAAGACCTAATCTCACATCACATCTCCTATTTAAAGCGTTCCATTGGAACCTTATGTTAAGCCACGTTTGGCTGCTAGACTCTTGGATGTGAGACATGCCGAAGCCGACCGACTTCGGGGAGACTGAGTTTCCAACAAATCCTAGCGCTGCAATTAACACTTCTAGATGGAAACTTTAAAAAGGATCTGTACCCTTTTCGGCTCGGTGCTATGGTATGGAACAGATAAATTAATTGGGACTTCTTGCTGGGAGAATAGTTGTAGTATCGCCCTATAACTGAAGCCGATTAAGCGTAATGCAATTACTTTACTTTAAGTAATCTCAGTATCTAAACTCTAGGCATTGTATTCATAATTGTTCACATCGGGACAAAATATTTCTTTTAATAATGCATAATAACTAGATTCTCTAGATAGAATATCTCTAGATTATTTGTGATGGAAGTTTACATGTGTGTTCCATAACTAGCAAGATTGGTTTTTACAATTTGGAACATACTTACAGAAATTAGCTTGTAAGAACAAAAGTATACATGTTGCCTGTTTATGGTAATTTTACTGCTCCTACCAACATTGTAGCTATGAACGGTTCAAAATAATTCATTTTTAGAGTGTATATTTTACTGTGGCAGCTATGCTTCCGTCGGGTATTACACCATTATAAATACTTCAAACATGCCGTAGAAACAGTAAATATTATCATATTGCATCAAAAAAACTAACTACCTTACGAATCATACTAACAAACTTTAGCAGCAACAACGTTCTACTGCTTATAAAAACTATACGTAATAGTTTTGCAGTTTATAATTAAGGAATAGTATAATTGTAATGAACTCAATGTATTGCTCTACCCATAAATAGCTATCGATAATCAATTTCTGTTCTGTTTAAATAATTCAGTTACTTTAAGCCGAGGTCTCTTGTATAGGATTTGTCGAATCTATTCCAAGGTAGATATTCTCAGGTATTTTAACACCCACCTGAGTTACGCAGATGTTTATTTGCCGGTGTAATTGGAATAGTTTTCATATTCCACTATATGTAATTAGGCAAATGCATCAGTGATTTATGTCAAAAAGTAGCTGTTGAACCAAAATTTTCTCAAAATCAGACATTATGTACACGGCTATCTTTCGCAGGGTACTGCAATGCAAATTTTAAAAAATTGGCAAAGATAATTAATATTTAAAAATATCCATTCTATCAACCCATCCAATTTCAATTACATTGACAATCTTTCACTTTGAATAATATTGTCAACATTTTTCTTCTCAGATGTTGACTTAGGACTTTGGAAATTTTTCGAAATCCTTGTTTGTACCAAAACATTTTATTATCTGATAACATTACCTGAATTTATATGGCGTATATTTTTAATTAACACAAAAATACTTTTCTACTAAATGCATATTTATTATAGTGAATACACATTTTCATTTTTAGGAATATTTATATTTTTATAGGAGTGGGTTACCAAATATAGACTTAATATCGAAAGTAGACATTATTTTATCCATGCGTGGGAATTAAACCTTGGCAATGTCAACATAGAGGCATATATATCACTATTTCCTCTTCCTTTTGCTTTAGCTTGATATAAAAGTATTTAGTATTGAAGTAGATTGAAAACTGGCAATTTAAAAACTTAAGATCTCTTGTAAGAAATTGACTACCTAGATTAAAATTGTTAACAAAACCGTGCTACAATTAACAAAAGACGAATCCTAACAATATATTTCACAATGATTCGTTGGGAGAGAGCATTTATTCTGGTTGCTATTTTCACCATTCGAAATGCTGTATTTGCAGGAAAATTGGAAAATTTATTAGCAATGGAGCAAGATTGCTACATCAATATAATATTTTACGAAACGGAATCCACCCAAGCAACAGTGATACTAGAAGAGCTGATACAGACAAAAATTCCGTATTCTCTTACGAATGCCAATTTGATAAAAAGGAAATTAGCTGAAAATTATTCACAAAACGCGGTAGAAGACGTAGAATCCCAAATGTATTACAACATTCTATTAAATTTACGGTATTCTACAAAATCCAAAACATTAAATTTGTCATACTTGAAGAAATCACTCGACTGTCTCGTGCATTTTTCCGTAGATCTGAATTCAAGCAGGAAGATTGACCTGGCATTGACAGACTATGTAATTGAATACATAGGTATTTATTTTACAATATTTAATGACTTCAAAAAGCCTTATCTGTCGTCATTGGAAGAAATCCCTATTGATAATCGATTCAATTTCCAAGATAACACAATTGTTTATTTCCTCGTTCAAAAAGAAATTTTGGATAAAGTTATGCATTTTGATATTTACTACTTAGAATATTTAAACGACCACTTTTTTGGATTATCAGGACATTATTTTATGCAGCCACTGCAAGAAGAAGACACCAGAATATTTTTCTTGTGTGGGAACTGTGAAAATGGAGGCGATACAGAAGAATCAAACTTTGAGAATAGTTGGGTTTTTTCACACGACTCAAAAGAAAATCATCTTGATCGGAAATTTCTAAGGAAGATGAATGCGGGTATTATTTTTAAGAGCAATTTCTTCAAAGGAAAAATAAAGTCAATTGTTAGTCGTCAAATAAGGCTTAATAATCCTTATTGTGGAGGCTTAATAAAGAACGAATACTTTTCGACAGTTTTCAGAAATCCTAATATTGATGTGATTTACATTTTGTCTTCGATTGTCTTTTTTAATTTCCCTAATATAACATTTGGAGAAGACGATAATGAATGCGCCCCGTTCGGACTAGGAATGAAACCATTGAGCTTCATTGATTATGAATATTCACTTGGTAGGGTAGGCGTAGACGCAGATCCCACAGTCACTTTAATTCCATTTAGTATAACAGACAGTTACAATTATATATCTTGCTTTATTCTGGAGGAGGAGAGTCTGTCATTCTATGGCTACATCCGTCCATTTCAATTCCCTGCTTGGATTGGGATTCTGTTAACAATATTCCTTGTCACATTCTTCTTCCAACTCACTTTTTATTTCAAGCATAAAGAAATCCATCAATTCATCTTCACTTGCTGTGCTTATGTCGTCTGCAACAATTGTGGATTTCCGAACAAGTTGAATAAATATTTCTGGTTCAAAATTGTTCTGGGTCCATACTTGTTGATGTTCATCGTTCTCACCTACGGCTATGCAGGCATCGTCATCACCGATTTAACTGAACCCAGACCTGTAAGACAAATCGAGTCGCTTCAGGAAATTGAATCCTTGGATATTTCAGTTGTCAGTCCCTTTCGTGGACCATCGCCATATGAGCCAATGTTAATTGAAACTAAACAACAGTCACACATGTTGTTTCTACACGCTTGCTGTTTATACTTGAATCAAACAAGAACAACGCTTAATACAAGAATAGTGATGGAAAATATTGGCCAATGTATCACAAATATTATCCTTCCAGATAGGTTAACATTTCAAGACTTATCTATCGAAACGGTGAAATCAGTATTGGAATATGCTCACAAATTAGATTCAGTATTTTCACACTTTCTGCAGACGCAATTAGGTTTCCTAAATTTTGAGGGGGGGAAAAGCTAAAGGCAATTGAGAATAAGCTAAGCATTCCACCAGTCTCACCTTTATTAACTCTTCAACATTGGATTGGGCAATGCAATAGATCAGTCTTTGTGGATAGACAGAGTAGAATTCATCGATTTTTAAACGAGTCACATTGGAGTATTGAAAAAGGTATCAACCTAAAAAGAAAGTTGTACATTGGAGTCCCTAATAACAATAATACTATCAGCTTTAGTATAGCAATCAAGAGCGAATATGTATTTCTTAGAGTGTATATAAAGGAAAAAATATTTATTTTGTTTGAATCTGGGATCTACGAAAAGTGGGTGGATGTCTACAATCACTTAAATTTCACCATGTGTCAACATTGTTTCGATAAAGACCAACCACGTCCTTTGAATTTTTATAATTCAAACATTTTTACCATTTTTGCCATTTATATTTCTTGTTTCATTTTGTCATTTTTAATATTTTGTTGCGAAATCGGAAAAGCTTTGTTTCGTATAAGTATACACTTAATTTCTAAAATATATAATCACATCAAAATAATATTTCAAAATGTTGGGAAAAAATCAATAAGTAACAGTTCTCAAAAGGTTTTTGTAGTTTCCCATCACAGTATTCAAAACAGTAGCCAAGGTAATGACGCCATCCATTAGTTTAAGTACTCTTTGGTTGATTTCAATAATTATTGTGGCTTTTCAACGATTACTACAGTTTAATAATAGTTAAAGTTTACGGAAAATGTTTCTGCAATTATAAAATGGCTGAGGAAAATATCGTTCGAGATAAATTGCAAAAAAAATGGTTTTTCCTTTTGTCAGGAAGGGAATAACTTCCTTATGATTCTAGCTCTGCAACAAAATACTAACAAATTTAAATTTATATAAAATAGAATCTTGGGTACAGGTTTCAGCTCGGAATATTTTGATTGTAGTAACTTGGGATATTTTTATAATTGCAGATTCTTGTCAGGGTATTAAATTATTAATAAAATCCCATGAGCCACTTCCTCTTTCTGTGACTGTTGCTTTTAATGCTAAATGCCAACCCAGATTGTAGTTCATTGTTTGTTATTTTAATGGCAGTGAAAATGCACATTTTAGTTTCAAGAATACAAGATTGTGATTGTATTATAATAAATTAAAATATTTGTCAAAATTGATATTGGTGAATGTATTTTGACAATGTAACTTTATTTTTTCTCATTTGTTCACACTGAAATCGCTATGCTGGCATTATATCCTTGACTAGACATATGTATTGAAGTATTACAAAATATCGCTATAGAATTATAAACCATATACTATGCAAATCGATCCATTTTTTGAGGTCAATGTATAGGTATTTTTGGCTTATACTCGTTTGCATATTATCTATACTCATATTTTTCTTACCCTTGGTGTCACAAACTGTCGTATGCTGAACAACTAATATCATGCGATGTGGTATGTGTTCATGGTGTTTGCCATGTAAAGCAAACATCATAATGAATTAATGACTATTAAAGAAACTACAACCTGACCCTATAACAATGCATGTATGGTACGTTTGCTTCTTTTTCATTAGGTTAAAACCGAGGATTAGGCAAACTGGTCATTTTTGTAGTTTTTTATACTCAAAACCAATAGGTTTCCATAAAATCAGGAAATAGAGTGACAAATTTTAAAATGCATATTTTGTGGCGCCATGTTTTTTATTTCTATGACTTTTATAAGACTCATTTTTGAATAACTATACATTAATGTATAAATTATTATTATTTTAAACGTTTAATTTGACTCCATATGCAAGAAAACTAAATTTCGGTATAAATTTTTCCCCGCACTTCTGATGAGTGTGGGGAAATAAGCGATTATTTCAAGCCGAAGATAAGCGGGCTATTTTAACGTTGTACATGTGGTCGGGTTAGGTCTGATGTTTGAGATTTTATGAAAAGTAATTTGTTTAAATGTGATCACTGGTCAAAATCTATTTCATCTACAATCTAGCCATAAGTGGAGAAGCAGGTATTAAATCGGACATTTGCCTGTCTGAAATTGTCTAGATCAAGTATTGTCTATAACTGTAACCAGTGGGTTTTTAGTTTGGGGTACCCAGTCATCATGCAGTTGTAATTTGGCAGGAGTGACTATACTATACTGACTTGGCTGACTATTTTTTTCAGTTTCAAACTTCTCAGTTGTCAGTGCAACAGAACTATTGACTTTACAATATTTTGTATTCATATTCCAGACAGTATACGGTAAGTTTTGTTCTAAGTTTTAATTAATTGTTAATTATTGATTTTTTGAAATTGTGTTTGTATTTTTGTATCGTGGGGTTACAAAACAAATTATTTGATGATTGATGATTTTAGATATATTATTTGCCTATTTAAAGTAAACTCCAGTCAAAACGCTATGTTTATTTTTATAATAGTATAATTTCTAGGTAATATTATATTTTTATATAACAAAATCCATTTTTAAATCTGTGCTTTGAAATTGTTCTGCTTAGATGGGGGAAGTTGAAATAGTTTCGAAAAAAAGAAAAGTCAACGACGGGGACGAACTGTGCAGAAAGTCATCCCCGATTTTCTCCACCTCCTACGAACCATGTTCAAAGAGAAAGTTTACACAGATATCACAATCAGAGTCGACTCTGGAGTAAATATTAGCAAAGAAATCGAATGCCACTCCCTTGTGGTAATGGCCCACTCCCTTAAGCTGGGAAAGTTGCTGAACCCTATAAGGTGGAAAGAAAATAGAGAAGACCGAAAGATTACTTTGAAATGTGATGAACCGGATCATTTTGCTTATTTCGTTGCTGTAAGAGAATTGCTCACAAATTATGGAAAATTAATTAATATATCCACAATAATACATTGGTCTTTTTTCCTAGATGATGTATGCTGAATGGAGAAAACAGAATATCGAAACTTACAAAATTTACCCAGCTGGCATTTATCCAGAAATTGCTGTCGGGGTTTTTTCTTTGGCACACGAGTACATGGCAAGCTATATTTTACCCCAAGCAGAGCATTCGATATTTTGCTACTTGTATAACAGATCCCCCGTGCAAATTGTCCAAATCTACACATTGCTAAAAGCCCTCAAAATCTGCAAGATTGATGAGAGGGCCAGAAGACTACTACGCACTGTGGAAAATTGCATATTGGCGTATGTTAAACAAATTAAGGCTAAAAATTATGTTATTTTTCAATAATTGTGAAGCAATTTTTTTATAGAGATGCAGAGAAAATTTTTTCTTCTGATGCAATTTTACTGTTAAACCTATCGGGCTTGATTAGTATTGTAAAACAACCTTATCTACAATGTTGCGAAAATGACGTGTTCAATGGTTGCATCAAGTTAGTCCATTTCCAGTAATTATTATTTTTTTATGATTTCACTGAAATGCTAATTGAAAAATGTATTTTACAAGGTGGGGACAGAAACAATGCGAAATGATAAAATTGCCTGCTACTGGGGAAAACATAAGAACTGTTCTTGGAGATGTTATTAAATTCATAAGATTTCCGCTGCTTGAAAAACTGACGATAACGAAAGTGGTGTGCCCAATGAAAATTCTTAATCCGGAAGAAATGGTGGAACTTTTGTCATATGTTATTAACAAAGATTTGTTAAAAGGACAATTAAACACTACCAGGTATAATTTTTTAAATATATTTACTTTGATTAATAACTTTTGTACCACATTAACATTATTAAACGTTTTTTTTTTGCATGGGAGGTTTCCAAGTCAGCCAAGAAAGCTTTCTTCGTTATTACGGGTGAATCGCCTTCAAGAAGATTTTGTATCTGCTGAACTTGTCGATTTCTCAACTCCCCATGGTTTTAAGTGAGTTTCTTTCCCAAACGATATTTTACTATTGGAAAATGTTTTGTATTTTTTTATAAAAATTTCTTCTAAATAGAGTAACTATGTCAGCGAATGTCAGCCTGTCTGGTTTGAGATTTTATGGTGGACCAAGTACTGCTAAGAACTACATATATGAAGTGGAACTCCTGGGAAAAATATTTCGTAAAGAAGTTAAAGAGTTCAACTACGAGAAAAAGGGAGACAAAACCATTTACATAGAAATGGTACCAAATGTTCGGTTTGATGCAAACATTCCCGTTACTATTCGATTTACAGTTACGGTTAGAGATTAATTTATTTCTACGTTTACTATCACTTCTCTTAACTTTTGCTTATGTGATTTTATTGTGTTTTCTCTTAGGGAGGTACCACATGTGTTTATCAGCATACAGTTAAAGAAGATACCAAGGAAATTGCTTACTGGGGAAAGGAAAGGGTAATCACCAAGTTCAGTGTTGCTCCGCCCTCCTGCTGTGCAAATGGACTGAGACAAATCCCAACTATGATGTTTACCACTGTGGCTCCTGATTCAGATACCGATGCAGATATTCCCCACTTAGAATAAGAGCTTCCATCTAAAAGTTTTGGGGAATTCTTAGTGCCGTCATAATATACGTCTAATGCCTTAGCCGTATTGGCTGGGTAAAAATAATTTTGAATAGCTAGTAGGTATTTACATTAGAGACTAGAGTTATCTTTCCTTACAACATATTTGGCTAAATATCCCTTTATAGAACTATTAAGGTGATGGTTAATGTAAAAGCTAGTCTATCTAGTAGTATATCGAAGTCATATTGTAAAGTGAGTAGATGGTATTAATACTGTTATATACATACACATTTATTGTCAAATGCTATTAAAAATGTTTATCAAAAATGAAACAGTAATAAGCAAATAATTAAAGATGTTGAAATAATAGGTATAATTAGTGTTAGAAAGATTTCCTGGATGTACTGTTAGAAGACAAACAGTCAGCGGGGAATGATTTAATTATAGAAGAAAATATAGAATAGTATAGAGTTAGGGATTATTGAAATGGATTCCCTTAACAATTCTGAAAGTGAGAAATATTTACTTCTTATTAGTTAGTGAAATTATATTATTATTTGTATTGTGCTTTACTAATGTGACAATGTGAAATAATAACAGCTATTTCAATATTTTTACATAATGGAAGCATATTGAAATGAAGTCATTGTCATTTCATTATTTATTCCAAAGCAAATATTTCACTTACTATCCTTCGAGTAATTAATGTTAGTGTAGTTTTGTTTGGGATGGTTTAGAAGCAAGTAAACCATTCCTATTGTTATTATTCTGATAACTATGTTAAAATAAAATAAATTTTGCTCATTTACATACGACAGATGTATCGAAGTAATTAAAAATCTCGGATTCATTATTATACAATATATTTTAAGCTAAAAATTGCATTTGATTGTTTACATTTTTCCAATTTTAATTTTTCCGATTATTTGTAGGTAGTCTGGCACGTTTTAAACAACGTACTCATTTTCAGTATTGCGAACCAGGTGTAAAATTAGTTGTTAACACAAAAAGGTACAAAAAACTGTTGCATATTACATTATAGGGCATATATAGGTATTATATTATACTTCTCGAATGATAAGGTGGAATTTTAATGAAAGAAGATTAATGATTTCTGTGGAAATGGAAGCAGATTTAGAATTAATGGGTTTGGGTACATGGGCAACCATAGCCAGGTTAAGTCTCCAAGGGGAAAGTGGCAACTGCAGCTCCATTTTACAAGTTCCATTTGCATAATTGTGGATAGTAATGCAATCAGAATGGCAGCCAACGCTATCGACAACAATGAATTTCCAAGAATATCAGGAATGCCCTGGGCTGCAAACATCCTTACTCTCAATTGGGCTGCGAGTGCTAAACCAACTGCCACACCAATGATGTCACAATGAGATTCGGATTTAGTAGGTATGCATCCCAATATTATTTATTTCTTTATCATGGGTGCATAATATTCGCTATTTGCGGTATTTGCTTCATTAAATTTTACCCCTTAAAATGCATTTTGGAAATCATACAGATTTGTGGCATGAAAATCTACGATTTCATTGGCTAATTACAAAAAATTTGGATCAATCAAAGAGAGGCTAAAATGTGGTTAGATTTTGAATCACTGTCCGAACTAATGATTAGGACAGTATATACCTTTCAAAAAAGACGTTAAAAATATCCTTTTATGCTCAAAGGTTTCTAGGGGCTTTATGAGATTTGTAGACGTAAGCGAACCAACACGAGCGTATATCGTAGGCTTAAGGAGGCTCCTTGGTAAGTTAGCGGTGAAGTTCAATCACGCGAAATTGCTGGAATCGACAAAAATATTTTTGATTTTCTCAAACCGTGACCTCTGACTCTGACGCATCTGGGCGGCTGTACACAAATTAAGTCTATGGCTTATATTCACAAACAATTGTAATAATATTCTCTGTCATAATTCAGATACTGTCAACGTGTCAACTGCTACACTATATATTAGTCATTTAGTCATCCATCATTAGATATTAGTTGGTCAGCCATCTACATCCGTTGGATTGGATTGGAGTATAATAAAATCGATAGTTAAGGTAAATAAATAATTTGGTATAAATAAAGCATTCTATATTTTTCTATTTCATAATTTATGTATATTATTTAACAAACTTTGCTGATTTCCTCATTTCAAATAGCATTGACATGATGATTGACATAGCTAGCCGATATCTGTTATTCACTGGACATCTAGTGAGTACACAGACATTAGTGAATTTGATTGATGTGAATATAAGTGAATTTGATGGCGGGATCATTAGTACCATGACGGCCATAACGGTATTCTTCACCTTCATATCATACCTACCTTCATATTACAAAGGATCCCACGATCAAATTCACTTAAAAATCTGTGTACTCACTAGACACTAGATGTCCAGTGAATAACAGATATCAGCTATTGTTTGGTAAGTTGATAATATGTCATTATGTGGTTAACTCACGTATTCATTAAGGGGCGAGGGGGCACTGTGTCCCCCCAATTCTGAGAAAAGAGGAGATTATCCCTAAAAAAGGCCAAATGTTGCAAAATTTTTTCTCGCTTCGTGCGATTGATTATGTCCAGTCTTTGACATTATTATTGGTTGCCGCCCTTTTGACCAAATTTCTGGATACGTGCATGATGAGGGTTCATAATGTGGAATATATTCATTTTATCATTAGATGAGTGTAGTGGAGGTACCTTCAAAAAAGAAAAAAATGGACAATGGAGACGGATTGTGCAGAGAATCGTCTCCCAATTTTTTCCATCTCTTGCGTATTATGTTAAAGGATAAGATATATACTGACGTCACTATAAAAGTCGGATCTGGAATGAAACGTAAGGAGATTGAATGCCACTCTCTTATTTTGATGGCCCATTCTCCTGTTCTGAGTGCCATGCTAAGCTCAAGATGGAATATTGGGAGAAATGAAAGAATCATCACATTGGAAGAAGATGATCCTGAACACTTCAAATGTTTTTTGAATGTAAGAAATTTTAATTGCAAAATTAATTAACATTTATTGTCGTTGTAAATATTATAATATAATGTCTTTTTAATGTGTTGTAAGAATTAGAAGAAAAATATAGTTGTTAAATATTCTGATCTATGTAGGCCAGTCAGTGAACGTGTAATTATAGGTCACTGAGTAGAGTATGGATATTGAATTTTAAAACGTTTAGGCATTCTTTAAACCTTTAATTTTTGACATTTAGCATATTTTTTCAATAATTTATGAATAAATTATTGAAACTGGTTACAACCCAGGAAAAACAGTCTAAGGGAAACAATAGGTAACCCAACAGGGAAAATTCAGCCGAACCCTGGTGGGAAATGGCAGACCATCCCATGCCGGAACCCATTCTGGGAATACGAGCATTTCCCTCTGGTATTCTCTGCCTGAAAAAAACGTTTTTGCACTACTATATTCCCACACAAGTCCCTAACGGGTAATATATGGGTGCCAGGATGGGTATTTTATGTATTCCCACACTAATCCCTATCGGGTAATTCATGGGTGCCAGGAAGGGTATTTTCTGTGTTCCCATACGTATCCCTAATGAAATATGCTTGGGCCTCAGATAAAAATATGGTCGTTATTTTAATGTTAAACCTATTGTATCCCCACAAGTATTTACCCCACTTAAAAACCCACGTGACATTCAAAATCAATTTTACAAATACAACAACAAATTTCATTTTATTGACAGAAAAACGTACCAATTTTATTCCTGAATCAGATTATCGGGCATATATTTATATTTTAACATGTCAACCCAATCCAACCTACACTAATATTCTAATATTATAAATAATACTAACAATGACAATAACTAGCTTACTAAGTGCATTACAAATTTTAGTATTTACTATAAACTTTTTTATCTTATTTTAAAAAATGTACCATCGGAAAGCATAGAAATGTTTTTGACTCAATATGAGATGGCAAAATAACACACTTGTACAGCAAATCGCAAATTTTAAGACGTTTAACAGGCAAAAAATTTTCAGACACTACGGAAACTAGCAACAATTCACTCTTAAAAGGATAGTTTTTGAGACGAGATTTTTTAGAAAATTCTTGCACTTCAACATAGGGTTCATCAGTAATATTTACAAATATTTTACGTACCAGAACTATATTACCATCAATTGAAATGAAACAATTATTCCCCTTGTTGCTTGATATCAAAAACTTATCAGTGTAATATTTTTGGCAAATATTACTTTTTACTTTGATAGGTCCCAACTTACACAAAGTGGGTTTGCTTAAACCATTGAGTTCTATTTCGTGCACTCTTTTTACCACTTGCTCTAAGTGTAATTTTTGACCTCTGACAAGTTTTTTTATATGCTGTAAAAAATTTTCAAAGGGGAAGGCACTAATATTATCCAAACTTCCAAAGTTTTTTGCATCATCCGCTATATGTATTAAAGAATGTAAATTATAAACTAGCATTATTTGGCCATAGTATGTCTTCATTTGTAACACAAATTTTAGTAGCAACTTTTTGGCTATACCATTCCAATGATCTGTGTCACATTTGTTAGATAATAAAATCATAGTAGCCGAGTGGAGTAATAAGAAGTGCTTGTACAATTTTTTTGGTAAAATATTCTGTAATATACAAGGCCCAGTATAGAGCAAGAACTGACGGAACTCTGTCGCCTTGTATCGGTTTATATCTGTTAGTGACCTAGGTTTTCTAGAAAACTCTTCAGGAATGAATTTAGAAACCATTACTAAATAGTGGGACATTATTTTAACTTTTGCTGCTGGGAGTCTTGTTTTTAAAGGACCTGACAACCATATATGCAGTAGCTTTCTCATTACACCCAAACAGATCAAATGCATATAGTCTAATACAACTTGGGAAACCAGCCCTACCTGTAACCGTGAAAAAGGTGATTCAGAAAGATGATGGTCACAATCCACCATATCAGAAAATGAATTATTTGTTCTTAAAGTAGAATTTAAATTTGTAAAAATGACTCTACCATCATATTCTCCCTCATCCACACATCGTTCGCAACCGTGGTAAGCTCCGTGACCCTTAATACATTTAATAAAGCTCCGCGCTGGAGCGTCTGCCACAATAGAACTAATTCTTACAAAATATTTAAAATCGTTTATAATAAACCCCGACTCCAAAACTTTCATTTCCGTAATAAACGGATCTAAATACTCTGACAAGCAACTAGGCTTGCTCTCACCACAATAGAGTGCTGCTAGTAGAGGTCGTGGTTGTATTGCTTGATCAAGCTTGAACAATATTGGCCACATCTGAATGTTACTGCTTTTGCATATAGGGATTCCATCGGTACTAATGGTTAATGTGAGAAGAGAATTTTCTGGATAATTGCGAGATATAATTTTTACAATAGGAAAGTGACACGTTTTTGTACCTTTCTTAACTTCTAATTCTAACTGACTTCTAACACCAAAATAATAAAATCTACCACCGCCAATTTTACAAGTCTGAACAGATCGAGGTGTTTGAAGAAAGAGTTTGGGCACATTTTGGTAAATTTTCAGACGAATTTATAAATGGCCTAACGGTTACCAATAAATCTGAAAGGGCGGCTAAGGTAATGTTATGTCTGATACTCCAATTGGCTAATGATTTTGATAAACTGTAACTTTGCTCTAAGTTGCCACCTTCAACACTACCGCACCCAGTACTTAAACTATTATTGTAACCTACACAAGTCACATTTAATTCCTTCTGGCCACAAATGCTAGATATCCCTAAATTATCACTAATACCACTACCACCATTACAATTTACTATAGAATTACTGGAAGCAATGTCAATTACTTCATAATTAATAGAACTACCGCCATTTACTACAGAATCACTAGAACTACAACTTAAAATAGGAATAGGATCTGCACGTTTAAAGTCATAACTATTGCCACAATCTTGTACACTAATTTGCAAAGGAGCAGAGACATTTAATTCGTCTAATGTTTTTGCTACTTCTTCATTAATCCTCCTTCGTTTGCTTCGGTAGGATGTCATGGCTTTCCCGTTGACGACGACCTCCTTCTAGATCCCGCGCATTTTGCAAAAATGTTAAAATGCCTTGTTTTATTTCATAATCAGTGGCTGCAGCTGCTACTGCGTTTCTTCGGGTGGCTTCTATTAAATAATCAGTTATCAGTTATTGCAATTTTAAACAAGTGTTTATAATGTCTATTGTTATTAATTGTTAGTTAGAGTAATGGTAATGATACCTGAAATGGCTTCAATGGTGAGTGAAAATTTCATGAAAGCTGATTTTTTGTTTGGTCCTCGACCTGTAAAGTTGATGTTTTTGGAAATGTCTACTGACAGTAAACTTCGCAATATTTTTCCGACAATTTTTGATGCATTTTTACCCCCTTTAGACCCCAACAATGTTATCTGGAAGTTTAAATTTCCTTTATCAAGATTATAGACTTTTTAAAAGGTTAACCTAAAAATAAATGTTTAAATTAGTTTACCAATGCTTCTTTATGAACAGGCTGTGCTATCCATCCTTCTAAAGCTTCCAAGTCAGTAATTGAAGCTAAGGGCAAAAGAAATGGAACTGCAGTCGCGTTGGAAGTAATTTGGCCGGATCCACGGAGTTGTAAAATATCTTGGATGTCCGATTTTATTTCTTCCAACTTTTTTACAATAGTTGTCTCAAACTCTGAAATAGCATTTTATCCTTTTGCATTGAATTATTAAAGAATATTAATAAGTTACTATAATTTACAACCATTACCTTTTTGTCTTTTAACTAACGAATCCACCGTTGACGAAAGCTGCTTGATAGTTTCTTCGGAAACAAGTACAAATGTCCCAGCATTATCATTTGGTATGAGACCCTGACTATGTCTAATGTTGCTGACATCCGGGTTGTCAAAATTTAAGTCATTAGCGTCATTGATTTCTAAAAGTAATATTTTTTAGTTCAAACTGTGGATATTTTTTATAAAATGCCACCAATGATATGTTTAAAAAACAAATATTCTACAAACCATTGCAAGAAAAAATATCACCAAATTGCGACAGATTTTCATCGATTATTGACAAAGATGAGATGCTAGATCCACTTTTTGATTCCTCACTTGTAGATTTTGGCTCACTGTCCTTCCTTTTAGTTGCTGCAGTGGCTTTTCGTTTTTTCTTGGTTTTTTTGTTGTAGTAGCCTCGTCATTTGTCTCTAGGGTTGATTTTTCAGCTGCTTCCTTTTCCAGTTGTTTTCCTTCATCATATCCAACTGTTAAATAAATTAACAAGAAACCAATTTTCAAAAGTAACGCCTATACTATCCTTGAGGTTAATCGTTAATTTGTGAATAATATATATTTCAACTGTTCAGGAAAACTACAAACTTACCTGATTTATGCACAATCCGTATTTTGTATGACGGCCACTTTGGATTATGATCTTTACACAATCTAATAATGTCCCTGGCTGGAACTGGTGGCCATTTGCAAGTTTTATTGTTATTGTTAATCCAAGTTTTTGGTACTAATGAAACTGTATCCTCTTCAATGAAATGAACTACTGAAAACATTACTAATTCAGAAAACACAGTACAAAATGTAAAATGATATGCCGCGTCAATAGTCAGTTACAGTTGTGAAAAACAAACAACTTGGCAATAAAATACCAATCCGCTGTTGACATCGGAGCACAAAATGTAAAATGACAGTCGACGCGCAATGAAGGTTGAACTTGTAGAGAGTGCAGAAGTGTTGTGGGAAACTTCCCTGCTATTACCCATTATAGCGTTATCAGCACAGCAGCAGCCATATTGAAAAGTTCCCTATGTATTCCCAGTATGATTATCTTTGGTAATTTCTCTGTATTTGATCGAATACTCCACATACTTCCCTAAAAGACTAAGTTGGGTTTTCCAACGGGAAATGATATTTAAAAAGGAGATCAAATGCAATATGGGAAATAAAAATTATCCCGGATGTAACCCTCTATGGTTACTTGTTGTTTCCAGTGTAGGAAAAGTAATGAATTTCCACCATTAATATTCTCAAATTCCCACAGAATTTTCCCTCTGATCGAAGTTTCCCAGTGATTTCCCGAGTTCCCGTACAAATCCCGCTATAAACCCATCTTTCTGTTTTTCCTGGGAAAGCTGGGTTTAAGTAAGGCAGAGGTTGCAAAAATACCTCTTATCAATGTTATTGTCTTAATTAAGTTAGGTTAGGAGTATTTTATGGCACGGTTTTTAAATTGTGTAACCACTGTCTTACTTCAACCCAAAACTGACTGCTTATTACAGGGCTTAGGTCAGGTCCTGCCATCGGCTAGTGCACTATTGTAGCGTAGCTGTAGGTAAAAATCAACAAACAATGTAAGACGTAGAAAATACACTAGACATATAAAATTTTGTTTATTCTAGATGATGTATATGGACTGGAAAAAGGGGGACAGTGTAGAAATTGAAGAGCATGATTTTGATGATCTTCCAGATGTTGGTTTAAGTGCAAAAACTGCAGTTGGCGTTTTATCTTTGGCACACAAATATTTGGCAAGTCACGTCATACTCCAAGTGGAACATTGGTTCATTTGTTATTTGAATAAAAAATCCTCGGCAGCTGTAGTAGAAATCTACACAAAGTTAAAATCGCTTCCAATTTGCCAAGTTGAAGATAGAGCAAGAAGTCTGTTACGGACTGTTGAAAACTGCGTCTTGGCGTAAGTAGGAAATTTTGAAATTCAAATTCCAATTGTTTAATGTTATTCATAACTTAATTTATAATTTAGTGATGCAGAGAACATTTTTTCTACTAATGCCATACTTCTACTCAACCAGTCTGACTTAATGACTATTGTCGAAAAACACTATCTACAATGCAATGAACTTTCAGTTTATAATGGATGCATCAAGTTTGTTCAATTTTGTTTTCTTTACGTTTTGAATTTTTGGTATTTAATTTATAAATATACAGGTAGATTTTTCAAATTAGATGGGGACAGGAACAATGCAAGTTGAAAAAAATACCTCTTACTGGAGAAAATGTGAGATCCGTTCTTGGCGATAAAATAGTAAAATCCATAAGATTTCCTTTGCTGGACAAGAAAACGATAACAAAGACTGTTCGTCCAGCAAAAATTCTCACTCCCGTAGAATTGAACGAACTTTTTACCTACATTATTCAAAAAGATTTTTTATCTGAAAAGGAAAATCCAATTGGGTATAGTTTGTTCGATTTTTTTAATAAGTTAGGGAAAATAATAGTCATAAAATGATTTATAACGTATACATTAATACATGATTGTTTAGGTTATTTTCACAACAACCAAGAACTACGAACGAATTATTGCGAGTGAATCGCCTGGAAAACAATTTTGAGCCAAGGCAACTTGCTGATTTTTCTATCGCCCATGGATTTGTGTAAGAATAAAATCAGTACAGAAGTAAAGTAGTAATGAAACGTTATTGGTATATTTGTAAGCATCATATACTTTTTCATAGGTTAACTACTTCCAAAAGTCTTAACCTCTGTTGTTTGAGATTCTATGCTGGACCAAATAATAACCTGATTAACTATCAAGTAGAAATTTGCAATCAAAATAATCAAATGTTTCGAAAACAAGTGAATACAGGTGACGTTGAAGTGAAGAGGAAAGTCCCGTTTGTTTCTTTTCCAATTGCACCTAATATCTTGTTTAAATCAGGCGAGCCGATAACTATCAAATTTACAATTACGGTTAGTATAGAGCCAGCTATTTTTCATTATCTTTTTTGATTTTCACTTATCTGTTTACAATTTGCTACCGGACATCTAAACTGCTTTAATTCGCTTTCAATTTTTTATAGGGGGGACGTACATATATTTGTCCTTATACAGTTCAGGACTTGACCAAAGAGATTACATACTGGGGCAATGAAGCTGTAATTTGTAAGTTCCGTGTAGCTGAACCTTCCGTATGTGCAAATGGATTAAGGCAAATTCCAAGCATTATATTTTCAGCTACAGATACTGAAGAGGAACGAGATTCAAACTCTTCTGATTCAGACTCTTCAGATTCAAATTGAAACTCGGATTGTATTTGGTTGTCATTTGTTATGGAGGTTTTTTAGGGTATATAATAGTATGTTTTTAATTGGTTGTAACTACTCAAAATATGTAAGGCAATCTAATAAAATAAGAAATTCTTTTAAAATACTTACGATACAATATCAATTAAATGTGTTATACATATTTAATTACACTAATTTAAGTACTCACAATTATTTGCACTTCTTTCCAATTTTTGTTACCCAAACATTTAGAATGAAAAACTTGAAAATGACATTCAAAATCTGCTTAAATATGTTTGAGCTAGAGTTAGCCTAATAAAATGTAACTTTAAGCAGTAAAAATATCGTATCAGTGGAAAGTTATACTCAAAACAGCATATCTTAGCAGTTCTCACCTTGCCGCACACAATTATATTTTTAAATTAACATTGATTAAGTTAATAATCATCGCCCCTCGTTTTAGCTCGCCTGATAAGGCAGCTTATAGAATCGCACAGTCCGTCCGTGCGTGCGTGCGTCCGTCCTTCCGTCCGTTTACACGAAAAGTTTTGAAGACATTGATGGATTTCAACTAAACTTGGCAAAAACATTACCTATGGACCTGTGACAAAGCCTATTGAAAAAGAGCCACATTGGTCCATAGGTCGCTGAGATGCCGCGCGCTCACTTTGTCTTCATTTTGATAGTCAAAATGAAAATGTGGCATTAAATGGACATTAAAAAGTTCAATTGTGCTCCGTATGAATTGTTACCGAGATAGTACAAAATATTAAATGCCGCTTCGACCAAATTTAAGATTTAATAAATAAAGTAAATAAAACCGGAAAATACCTATTATAGGACGGAAATAAATCTATTTCGCATTTATATGCAAATTGATAGTCAAATTTACATTTTTCGAATTACTTTTCATTATGATAGTCAATATTAACCGATTTTGATTTTCTTTTGATTTTGGTACTCAATATTAATTAACTTTGATTTTTTGTTTATTTTGATACTCAATTATAGTCAGTTTTGATTTTTATTTTATTTTGATACTTAGTCTTAACCAATTTTGATTTTCTTTTTATTTTCAGTCAACTATTATCTGCTTTGATTTTTTGTCAAATTTGATAGTGAACATTATTGACTGATTTTCTGTTGATTTTGATAGTGAACATTATTCAATGATTTTCTGTTGATTTTGATAGTGAACATTATTCAATGATTTTCTGTCGATTTTGATAGTGAACATTATTCTATGATTTTCTGTTGATTTTAATAGTGAACATTATTCCATGATTTTCTGTTAATTTTGATAGTGAAGATTATTCCATGATTTTCTGCTGATTTTGATGGTGAACATTAATCGATCTTGATCTTCTATTGATTTTCATTGTCATTCGTAATCTATTTTGAGTTTCTATTTTTTTAATGTCAATTTTAATCTATTTTGATTTTCCGTTGATTTTCATAGTCAACGTTAATACAATTTGATTTTCTATTGGCTTTGATGGTCAAAATTTATCTATTTTGATTTTGATACTAATAAATTAACAAATAAATATTAAAATAAATCCAATTCTATTATTCTACTAAAACTGTTTACACGGTCCCCTTCACTCAGGCGAGCTTCTGTTACGGCTTGCCGTAGGTTTTCATCCCTCATCTCAATTTTGGAATGTATTTACATAATTGTCTAGTGATGTAGTGCAAATAGCCTATTTAGCGATATGGAAAACCAGAAGAATTAATTAATATATAGCTCAATAACACTTTCACTAATTGACATTGTCGACGGTTTAATACATGCCAACTTTTGATAAAGTTTATGCAGTTTAGAAAACAATTTTTGGGTATTCTGTAACAAATACAATGTACCGGAAATAAAATTTAATTTACTAAACAAAAATCTCACAAATCTGTTAAATTATTTTGTTGAACGTTTTCTCCTATAGTTATTAAATAAATAGCAGAAAATAATGTCGAATGGTGTCTTGGTGTCGGCAACCAAGCCAAATTAGAAAATCTAAGAGCCATGAAGCTCGAATCCGAGGTCTAGATCCGTCCGTACTATAAAAATATATCAAAACTTTCCACTTTCATTCAGCTATACTCCAGACTTTTGTGCAGAGACATTTCTAGGTATTAGTCGGTAGCCTCCAATTTATAACAACATTAAAGATTTCCTTCGTTTGTTACACAAAATTTTTTGCCAGAAACATAATCCCAGTAAAATAATCTTTAGGGGTTCTATGAGAAGAGATCTGTAGGGCGGCTGAATTTAGGCAGCGGTACTTAAGCCGCTATTGCCATTGGGAGACATCGGGGGTTAGGGAAAACAAAACAGCGGGGGCACATCTATAACCACTAGCGGCAACAACGGCAACACGGTCCAGTGGCAAAAGGGACACCCTAATCTGATTTCCTATGTTGCCGCTAAATCTAAAGGTAGTGCACTGTAGCTCAATGCTCAAAGAACAACACGGCGACATCGATATTTCGTTTTGTTTGTCACATCAAATTTCGAATTTATTCGAATTATTTCAAAATTATTCAATTAAATTTGAAATAATTAGAAATAATTCGAATAAAATCGAAATTATGGATGTCGCTGTGTTGCTTTTTGAGCATTGGGCTCAAAGCAGCAGTGCACTTTGCACCAAGGCCGTATTGAAGGGGGACATTGGGGGCAAATGCCCCCCCCCTGAAATCCAAGAAAAAGGGAAATTTTTTCTCAAAATACCAAAAAATTTCGTGCCTGGCGCGATTTTATGTAATTTTTAGGTTATTTTTGACTCATTTTAGACAAAATAAGCCAAAATTTAATGTATGATTTAATATACGCGCCTAATATATATTGTATATATTGTCCTTTGATATCATTGTCCCCTCCGAAATAGACTTCTAAACACTATCTGTGTCGCCGCTGTTATGCTGTTGCCGCTAACCGCTGATACCTCCCAACGGCTACGAAGTACCGCTGCCTAAATTTAACCATGTAGGACCATAGCCATGAATCAACACGTGTGCTCCTTGTTAAGTTAGCGGAGAAGTTCAATCAAGCGGAATTGCTGTAAACGACGAAGATAAAATATTTTGTCAGCGTGACCTCTGTCTGACGCAACCATAGGTTGGGGAATGGAATTTTCTATTATTCATGTGTAGCTTCCTATCTTATTAATTCCAATGGCTATATTCTCCCCCATGTCAAAAAAGGTGTTTTGGTAAAATGGCAATAATTTGAGTTATAGACATTGTAGAAAGTCGTGCTTTACAGATATGCGAAACGGATAAAATTTGCCAACTTCCACTCGCTGACATATGCCACTTTACTCTTTTAGATCCGAAGTTACAGACAGTTTTCTAAAAAAAATCCCTACTCTTTCAATGTAAATTCCTACTATTTTCCGCCCAAAATGAGCTTCTCTGAAAGGGTCAGATAAAAGTAATTCCTTCGTCGTTAGTTTCTCAGCCATCTGCATCCATTGACGTTGGAGTATAAAAAATTGATAGTTAAGGTAAATAGTTTGGTATATAAAGTATTCTATCTATTGGGTTATTTGGGTTATTCTATTTTAGGTAAATGGAGGTTGCTGATACCCTCATTCCCCATCTAAAATCGCATTGGTTGTTTGTTTGAATGATTGTTTGGTAAAATTGATGTTATCTATATGGGTACTTGGGTACATAATGTGCATTCAATTCATTATTTAGATGAGTGGAGCTGATATACCTTCAAAAAGGAAGAAAATGGACAATGAGGATGGACTAAGCAGAGAAACCTCTCCCGATTTTTTCCACCTCTTGCGTACTATGTTGAAGGACAAGGAATGTACTGATGTCACTATAAAAGTTGGATCTGGAATAAAAAGTAAAGAGATTGAATGTCACTTACTTATTTTGAAAAGCCCATTCCCCTGTTTTGAGGGCAATGCTAAGCTCAAGATGGAATGAAGGGGGAAATCAAGGAAATGAAAGAATATTAACTTTGGAAGATGATGATCCTGAACACTTTGAATGCTTTGTGAATGTTAGAAATTCCAACAGATATTGATACGATTTGTTAACTCTGATACCAAATATAAACTTAGTGTAAAATAACAAAGTGCAAATTTTGGTTTTTCTAGATGATGTACAGAGATTGGAAAGAGGAGGACCGTGAAGAATATTATGATGATTATCTTCCAGATGTTGGTTTAAATGTGGAGACTGCAATTGGCGTTTTATCTATGGCACACAAATATTTGGCGAGTCATGTCATACTCCAGCTAGAACATTGGTTCTTTTGTTATTTATGCCAAAATGGGACCTATGACGATGACGTAGAATTATACATTAAATTAAAATCACTCCCAATTTGCCAAGTTGAAGATAGAGCAAGAAGTCTGTTACGGACTGTTGAAAACTGCGTCTTGGCGTAAGAACGTTTGAAATTCAATTACCTTTTAACAATTTTTGGACACCAATTATTGTTAAATTAAATTTCAATTAAATTCAACTAAATTATAATCAATTAAAATATATTTTAATTCTATTAGAGAGGCGGAGGTCATTTTTTCTACCGATACCATCCTCAAATTCAACCACTCTGACTTGATGCATATTGTCAAACAATCCCATCTGCAATGGTCGGAAGAACTAGTTTACAAAGGCTGCATCACGTTTGTCTTTTTTCAATTTATTTTATTATTTTTTTGTATTTAGTTCCAACTCAAACTGGTATATTTTTTAATTAGGTGGGGGAAACCAACAATGCAAGTTGAATGAATGTCATAGTACTGGAGAAAAGTTGAGACACTTCCTTGGTGAAATCATGAAATATATAAGATTTCCTCTATTGGACAACTTAACGATTGCAAAAACTGTACGTAAGGCAAAAGTTCTCACTCCGGACGAATTGAACGACCTTTTTGCCTACATTATTCAAAAAGATGTCTTACTTAAAGTGGAATGTCCAATTTGGTATGTTTTATGCACCGTATTCATTGTTTAGTTACATAATTTAGTAACAATTAGCAAGTGCGTCAATATATAAAAATTATTGAGGATCTGTAACATTGCCATATGATTATTTAGGTGTTCTAGTGAGCCAAGAATCGGAAAAGAGTTTTGGATAGTAAATCGCCTTGATGAGAATTTTGAAACATATGAACCCACCATACTTGCTGACTTTTCTGCTGTCCATGGCTTTGTGTGAGGAATAAGCAATTAATTTTATTATTGAGTAAATTTTATAGTAAATTGTTACACTATTTGCCCCCATTAATTTTAAAATAGGTTAAAAATGTCCGAACAAGTTAAGCTTTGTGGTTTGGAATTTTATGGTGCACCAAGTACTTCTAAGAACTACAACTACCAAATTAAAATCAATGGCGAGCCATTTTGCAAAAAGGTGAAAACGTTTTCCAAAGAGAAAAGGAAAGGAAAAATCGTTTCTGTTGATATTGTACCTAATATTGTGATTCACGCCAAAACTTCCGTCGAAATCGAGTTTACAATTACGGTAAGTGGATTAACTTGTTTGTACATAGTTGCTTATGTTTCCAAAATTCAAGGATTTAATCCGGTTTAATTGTGGTCTTAGGGGGGTAGTACATATATTTGTCCGCATTCAGTACAGGAAGTGACTAAAGAACATACGTTCTGCCATCAAGAAATGACTACTGTAATCAGCACATTTCGTTTGTCTTCTAAGCGTAATGTATCTAACGGATTGAGACAAATCCCAACTCTCATATTTTTGCCTTGTTAGACGAAAATATCAAATTCTTCATTTTCAGATGCCAGCTTTAAGAAATTAGCCAGAAATTTACATGACATATAGTATTTATTACCTGTAAATAGCAAGTTAAGGGTGTGGCAATAAATATGGCCGAAGTATAAGGATATAATATATCGAAGAAGTAGGATATATAAATAGGAATTTTGCATTTAATTTCTTTAATTTAACTACGCCCATAAAGAGTTATTCAGTATTTTAAAAAAAACATTTAGAATTGAAGACTTTGAACAACTCTGACATTCAAAACGAACGTAATTATGTGATACTTATATGTTCTACGCTATTAATACGTTTCATAAATAATTTAATGAAATTCGTCTACGGCTCTATTCTACCCTACTCCGCACCACTGTTTTGGAATTAAGTACATAATATCTTCTATTATTCTACAATATTATGGTAAATGTTAATCTGTTTTCACAGTGCACCACTTTACTGAAAACATATTAATTGTATTCACCAAAGGGGGTATTATTACTACCCACGTCATCGATGAATATTGCATTTATGACTAGCTCCTAATACTTTCTAAGACCTTGTGATACCGGTACAATAAGTTTATAGTATTATGTATGCATGGTAATTAATTGAGTCGGAAAGGAAACCCCATAATACGTCAGTGAATAAGCACGTATCCAGTAGGAGGTAAGGGGCGCAGCGCCACCCTTAAATCTGAGAAAAAGAGAAGTTTTTTCTCAAAACAGGTCAAAAATTTCAAATTTTTTTTGCGCAAAGAGCGATTATGTTTTGTTTTTTGGCATTATTTTTGGTTGCACCCCGCTTGAACAAATTTCTAGATCAGTGAGCATAATATCTCATAATAATTTAGCCTTGTATGAGTGTGATATAAATCTTTTACCAGTTTTATATTTTTTTGTGTCGTGTGTTAACTTTGAAGAAACATTATGTAAAATTGGTTCGTAGGGTGAGTAGGTGAAATTTACTCGTCTAGAACGACCTTACAGAAAGGTAATATAACTCATATACAATGCATGTGCAGGTATTCAGTTTGAATTACAGTTATAAATGATGCGCTTTTTAAGGAATCGATATAAACAAACACAGACACATTAAGTCAAGACAGTGTATAACTAAAGAAGTAGCTCCAACAAACATTAAAAGGGTGTGACGACGTAACAATAAGTGGTAGACCTAAATATATACTTCTTTTTACGTAGAATAGAAATTAGACTTTACAGTACTTAGTACTTTCATAGAAGACGTTTGGGGTGAATCATGAAAATTCCATGAATCGCCAGTAACCCATAATAATACGTTATTAATACAAGCACTCAACTATCATTCAAAAGTGAAGTAAACATTACTGAACCAATGAAGTAAGATTGTCTAAGATTGAAGTTAAGAATTATAATAATTTGCGGCTGAAATATGGACAAATGAAAGACCAAAATAAATACAAACTTATAGCGTTGCATAAAAATTCCGATAATTGTTTACCTTGATTGACCGTTTAAATTATTTAACTATTGATTGCAAATTAGTCTTTGAGCCTTAGCCTTAGTGTCCCATTTATAGACAATTAGACAACAAGGCAACCTAGTTGCTGACCTTTTAATTAAAATGCCAGCATCATTTCCACAATTCCTTTACTGACAGAATATAAAAATGTTAATATTTTAATCCGTTTTGCGTATGAAAATTGTCCCATCTGCATTCCTATAGCAAAAGAGGACGCTTTTATTTTCTTCATCAATTTTTTCTCTTTTTGATTTCTACTGCAGAAATGTTTCCAAGAACTTATACAACTTTTCATAAGGAGAAACAGCTTGGCAGCTAGCCACAAAACAAAATACCACAATATTAAAAGAAAAGTAGGCCACAGAGCAAAAATTGTTTTTAGTAAGGTGTCCAAATTTTCCCATTCTCTAATCAGAATGTAATTAGCAACATATATTTCTCTTTTAACCGCATGAAAGAGCAGAAAAAATAAAGTCGCGATAATTTCGTTGTACATTTTCATTATAATGACTAAACTTTTATACACTTTGGCGATTTCTCTGGGGTCATTTCGCAGCCGGTGCAAAGATATATATTTTGATGATCGATTGCATCTACAAAATAAAAAGGTTTATTTTATCCAGACCACAAAAATTATCTTAAGGCTTGAATATTAACTACAGACGTTGCTTTTGATTAATAATGTCCAAACTGAGTTTATATATTGTACATACTTGATTTGGGAGGTTATAAGTTCCATATTTATTACGTTTAGAATAACGATGAATATATGAAACCAAGCATGACAGCACAGTCCAAATACCATCCAGAAGAAAAGCAAAGAGCAAATGATCCATGGAATCCAAGGAGGGTAGTTTGGGGCCCAGTAGTGGGTGAAGAATATTGGAAATTGTGGAAATAAAACTTGTGTAAAGGTCACCAATATCGTCCAGAATAATGGTAAGAGAAAGCCGAGAAGGAATAGAAGCTCTGCTTTTACCGGTTTATTTCGATGTTTCTTATGTACATATGTTCCTATGAAAATTTAATGCATGTGAATTAGTTTAGGTTGAACTCTGCATGAAATATTTCTTTGAAAATCCCCAAGTGGTTATAAAATAAGAAGTAATAACTAAATTGTGAATACCTCGAAAGTATTCATGATATCCAAAAATGGCATTCCACAAGTTTTTGATGTTTTCTGTGTTTAATAGGGTCGTGTACATTGGCATGATGGCTAACAAAAGAGCAAAGGCCATCACTAGGCATATTACAAAGTTTAAACTTTTATCTTTCCGGATGAGAAGTCCTCTGGCTGCTATGTGACAGAAATATAATGTGGAAAATGTAACAAAAAAGTACCATTTACAAGATTTATTGGTCAATATTCTATTTTTAGTTGAATTATCCCATTTATATGGGATTGAGCCAATTGAATTATTCCAATTGACAAATCTTTTTAAAATAAATACTGCAAAGGAGGAAACCATTATGGCCGCCTGGTAATACAGATAATTAATAAACAAAATATAGAGGAAACTACAAATACAGTTGGTTATTGCTGATGGTGACTGACGACTAAAAAATTGGACATTCAATCCTTGCAGCGATCCCATACTGTAAGTGGTAAATGATGTAGAAATAAATCATAAACTTCATAAGACAAATGCAACGTTTAAAGAAAACAATTAAAGAAACCATTACTATGTAAAAAATTATCCCACCGTTTATTGTATAGAGCTATCTATATATAATTATGGTATCGAAACATCATGGAAATCATACATCATTGGAAAGTAAATGTCTTTTAAATTAAGAAATATGATACTATCTAGGTATATCGCAACATGAAATTCTCGAAGAAGAATTCCTTGAATTTCCTTGTCGACAGTATTGGAATTGTCGAGCTACCACTTAATTTAATTGGGTTTAGTCCATCTTACTATTTAAATATAGTAATTGTTTTCTTTGCAAAATTTTTAATGGTGTATTTGCTATTATTTTAGTTTTCAACTGTTCTATACTAACAAATTTGGGAAGAACTTAGCTGCAATTTGGATAATAGCTAATATGTGGGTTGTAAACTGAAAATTAGGAAAGCTTATATTTTCCAAAGAGAATAAAATAGTAGTTTATTGATTGCAGAAGTACAGATAAAAAATTACAAAACATTTACCGGAAACGCAAAACAGTTAATACAAAACATTGTGGGAAGTAGCAAATACTGCCCTTTATATCTTCTACAAAAATAATATATTATGAGTACGAAGGATATTTTTTATCAAATAATAGAAAATGTTATGTGAATACCGGGTAGTGACTTCTCTTGAGATTGCACCAAAAAATGCTTTAGGAAACCACTGTTCCCAAATGGGTACGAAAATGAAATCGGAAACCTTTGATGTAAAAACTAATCGTTTTCACATAGACGCTTACTATTTTGGAATTTCGATGGTTTAGGTGGATTTTGAGAGGGCTATATATGTGTACTATAAATTCTGTTTTATACTATGAGGATAATGAGGAACTAGGAATATAGGAATATAGGAGAATAGGAGAATTATGGGGCCTGGACATAATAATAATTCTAGTCTTCTGCAGAGATAATGTCTGTATAACCTAACCTTGTTATTTTTTGTACTTTTGCTGTCTTATTAAAGGTTTTGCTGAATTAGGGACAATAATTGAATATTTACTTCGGTACATAGAGAGACTATTAATAATAAATCTCAATGCTCTTTGTAGAAAACGAGGAAATCCAACGTTGAAAGGTATGGCTAACTGTACTTTTTTATACTAAAACTTCTTACCGTAGTCGAACACAAAAACGCTAATTATTTTGGAAGTCAAATACTTGGTTTATAAACTATCATTTGTACATAAAGCCAGAAACAATTAGTGTAATTTGCAAAGCTACACAGTTTATCCAATTCTCAATGGAAAAGATATATCAAATTCCTTATCATAAGAATAAAACATAAATATTTTTTTCATTTATCAAAGTTTGGAAAAATGCTGAATAAAGCTTGAAATAGAATACCTATAGCTTAGAACTTTAGATTATATTTTTTTACAAACTAAAGCCAAACTTTTTCTAACACCTACTTGAATGCTACATTAATTTGTGGATACCATTGGCACTACCTTTTTGTATTTATTGGAGTTTTAATTTACATTTCCATCCTAATTTATTGCCTTGTGTGTCTTTTTTCGTAGTTAATTGTATTTGGCTTGATTTCATGCAGTATTATAACGGACTACCAAGTAGTTTAACAAATTATGATGGCTCATGTACATATGTGGTGATATAAAATGCACATTTTGGACACATCAGATGTTGACTTGTTGACCATTAGAAGCGTTTGTATTTAGAAAAATTGCTTGAGATCGTGCCACGACCATTTGACTGCGAGGACCAAAAATTGTTTGTAGATCTATGGCTTTTAGCGTGGTTTCCCAGTGGGTTGGTTAAGGTTAATTTAGGTTAGGTGAGGATCAGGCTAAAGCTGAAACATCTTCAAAAATGCTCGAAAATAAGATTCATGCAATTCATATGAGTCGTATAAAAACGAAAATATGCTTCTCCCAATTTGGAATTGAATAATTAAATATTAAATACATGGTTTAAACACGATACCTAGTGTATTTTCAAAATATTTACGGGGTGCTTAAGCACTCTAGCATAGCACCCCCCTAAATTCGTCCTTGATTATATCTGGCATTTTAGTAGTCTCTAAAAAGGCTAAGCTGTTAGTGTTGGCCGTAGGTTATAAAATCCATTCTCAGCATTAAAAATCGTAATTTGTGTTTTTAAAAACATTTTTCAACTTATATACTCAACTTTACTCATTTTCTGTACTTTCCGTATTTTTCTATGTAGATACTGAATCAGAATGTTAGAAAGTCGATTAAAGAATCCTTAGGGGTTATGTGAGATTTGTAGGGCAAGTTAGCGAACAACTTCAATCACACCAGATTGCTGGAATCGACTAAATCGATGAATGAAAATATTTTCTGATATCGTGGCGTCTGCTCTGACGCATTTCAAGGATCTCTAGGCAATGAAAAAAGTGCGCGGTGAATTAAATCTCTATATGGGTGTGTTGACAGTTGAGTATTGTGGTAAACAAATTAAATAATTAGATCGAAATCGAAGACTGACATTCAACGTTCACAACTGCAATAATATTCTTTTGTCTTTGGAAGTCAGATACTGTAAGCTGTTGACAGTTGATTGTCATTATACCGTTAGTCATTCATCATTGGTTGTTGTTATTGGCCCAGCCATCTGCATCTGTTGGAGTATAATAAGCTAAGGTAAATAATAATTTGATTTGATATTGGAGTCATTTTAATACCTATTCATATGTTAAATTTGTGACCGATCACCAATTGTGAGAAAATTCAATTGAGTTTTTCTATTTCATATTTAATGTAAATTTGCCTTAAGTTGCGGAATTCGTCATTTAAAATCACATTGAAAGTTGATTCGTAATCGATATTGTCATTTAGGATTTATGTGGGTACATAATGTGCAATCAATTCGTTTTATCTTTAGATGAGTTTAGTGGAAGTGCCTTCAAAAAAGAAAAAAATGGAAGATGGAGACGAACTGAGCAGAGAATCATCTCCCGATTTTATCAATCTCTTGCGCACTATGGTGATATATAAGAAATATACTGACGTCACTATAAAAGTCGGATCTGGAATAAAACATAAAGAGATTGAATGCCACTCTCTTATTTTGATAGTCCATTCTCCTGTTCTGAGTTCAATGCTAAGCTCAAGATGGAATGAAGGGGGGAATGCACGAATAATTACTTTAAAAGATGATGATCCTGAGCTGTGGGAAGATTTTGTGAATGTAAGAAATTTTAATTACAAATTAATAGGTTGTCGTAATTGCTTTCGAATGTAAATTCAAATATTATAATGATAGTTTTAATGTTTTGTTAGAAATAAAAGATTCAATATTCATTGATTAAATAGCCATATTGTGTAGGGGGTAATATTTCAGGATGATTTTTCAATGATTTATGTAGCGCGCATAGTTTTTGGCCTTTTTTGACGAAATTGAGTCAACTGGCTTAAAATTGCCAAAAATCGCACGTAGCGCAAAATGTTTTGCTATTGGAGAACATAAATTTATTTTTTCTTCGATTCCGTGCTGGGGGGATAAAGCCCCCCTTTGTGTGGCAGGTGTCATTCTGTGAATATTTATAAGTATTATAATTAAGTGAATATTTGAATCGCTTGTAATTATTGCAATGTAGTAGATATATAGGTAGTAGCCATTTTTACGGTTTCTTTACGTTCTAAATCTGGTTCGGAATCTGTGTCAGAATTACTAGAAATATACATTCGTTGGGACGTCGTTTGAACAGACAAGTCCTTACATTAATTACTTTACAACTTAAATTATTCTTGAATTGGATTTCATTAGAGCATCATATTATATTTATTATCATTTCATACCATCACATAGTACAGGAAATCGTATTTTCCTTAAGGAATGCACGAAGAAATGCGGTTTTCATTTGATAGAACTTATTTCTTCGATTTATTAATGGTGTAATATACTTATGAAACAATGTACTCGTTCTGGGAAAGAAGACTTTCTCTATGGCCCTCAGTACTCCTTGTACCCTGGCCGAAAAGACCTTATTTTATGGGCACAATGACTATTTCTACAAGGTATCGTAAAACCCGAGTTTTTAGGAAAAAACCCACGGCCCCGGGTTTTTGTGGGTTTTTTAGGTTTTTTCGTGGTCAAGAGTTTTTTATATAACTATAGGCATAAATTGGTAGGCTTTCCATGTGCTTTCCTACTCAAGGAAATCATGGATAAGTTACCTAATTTTCAATCAATCTGGGGATAGTTAGTCTTAAAATTTAGACTGAAGACCCTGGAGGGTCACAAGTTTCAGACATGTTAAGATTTAGACCTACAAAGGTCACAGTCACAGTGGCCCTTCTACCAAAAAATTTTTTATTTTTTTTGGCGGGATAGGTTTATAATTTTTTTTAAAAAATAACTAAAAGACTTTTTGAACAAAACGGAAACTTGTGACCCTCCAGGATCTTGTGCGAACATTAGGTAAAAATAGCAAGATTGAAAACCAAAGCGCTTTTGAGTTTTCTTTGATTTCCTAAAAAAGTATTTGAATGTTTTTTTACTCAACTCAATGTAAATACATCGAGTTCATGCCAAATTCCGCTAGATACCTTAACACGGAGGGGTGCGCCCCCTTGATTATGTAATATGTAACTATTATTTACACCTATAAAAATAAAAGTTTTACCGTTACCATATTTATAATTGACACAGCAAACACGCAGCAGTTTTTTAAACACCTATACTTTTATTGCTGTTTATTAACAACTAGTGAATAACTATGCATTATGATATTTTACTGATTAAATTGACTTTATGAAATTCCTTCATTAATTTGGAGTTTTAATTGTGAAGAAATACAGTAGTCAATTAAAATTGGACATAATTATGTATACAACAATGCATAATCTTCACAACGATTAAAATTTGCATAAAACTAAATAATCATCTCTATACAATACATTTTGCACGTATGTTTTTGCTTTTCTAGATGGGTTCACATTATTGCATGTTTAGTAAAAAACCCATTAAACCCAGGGTTTTTAAGTAAAGTAGGGTGGATTTTTGCCAAAAAACCCAAAAGAACCCAACCCATAAAAAACCCGACCCACAACCCTGTATTTATATGACTCCGTTTACCCCCATGCATCCTATTGTAGGCAATTGTAATACCAAACAATGTAGCATGTAGAAAATACACTCTATAGGCTCATAAAATTTTCTTTATTATAGATGATGTACATGGATTGGAGACAGGAAGACCGTGAAAAATTTGATGATATTCCAAATATTGGTTTAAATGCGGAAACCGCAATTGGAGTTTTATCTTTGGCACACAAATATTTGGCGTGTAATGTCATTCTGCAGTTAGAACATTGGTTCATTTGTTATTTACACAACGCATCCTATGCGGATTTAGTAGAAATCTACACCAAGTTAAAATCACTTCTAATTTGTCAAGTAGAAGATAGAGCAAGAAGTCTTTACGGACTGTGGAAAACTGCGTCTTGGCGTAACTAAGAATTTTAAAATTCAAATTCCCATAGTTGCTTCGATGCTAAGTTATATGCATAATTTATTTTATCAATTAGTGACGCAGAAAAGATTTTTTCTTCTGATGCCATTTTTCTATTCAACCAATCTGACTTGACGACTATTGTCGAAAAACACTATCTACAATGCTCTGAACTTTCGGTTTACAACGGATGCATCAAGTTTGTAGAATTATGTTTTATTTTTGCTCGAATTTTACTATTTAATTTACAAATAAACATCAAAATTGACATTTGTCGTATTAGGTGGGGACAGGAACAATGCAAGTTGAAGCATTTACCTCTTACCGGAGAAAACGTGAGATCCGTTCTTGGGGAAGAAATAGTAAAATCCATAAGATTTCCTTTGCTGGACAGACTAACGATAACAAAGACTGTGCGTCCGGCAAAAATTCTCACTTCTGAAGAATTGAACGAACTTTTCACCTACATTATTCAAAAAGATATTTTATCTGAAAAGGAAAATCCAATTGGGTATAGTTTGATTGATTTCTTGTTAAATAAGTTAGAATTAAAATAACGAAATTTCTGCATTATTCATGTCTGCATTAACACATAATTGTTAAGGTTATTTTCATGTCAACCAAGAACTACAAACACATTATTGCGAGTGAATCGCCTTGAAGAAGATTTTGAGCCAAGCCAACTTGCTGATTTTTCTAATACCCATGGATTTGTGTAAGTTTCAATAATCAGAACAGTCGTAGTAAAACATTATTGCCATATTTGTTAACAAGATATAATCTTTTTCATAGGATAACTACATTCGATGATGTTAAACTTTGTGCTTTGAATTTCTACGGTGGACCAGGTACTGAAGATTATACCTACGAAGTAGAAATTTGTGATAAAATATTTCGGAAAAAAGTGAAAGGTTACGTTAGAGAGGAGGGGAAGGTCCCAATTATTTCCGTTGCAATTGTACCTAATGTCTTGTTTAAAGCAGGCAAGCCCACGACTATCAAATTTACAATTACGGTTAGTATTGACCCAGACATTTTCCATTATTTTTTAATTATTATTTAACTGTTTAAAATTCATCAACATTTAAGTTTTAATTAGTGTTTTAATTTTTTGTAGGGGGGTAGTGTATACATTTGCCCATATACAGTTCAGGAGTTGACCAAAGAGGTAACATTCTGGGGTGAAGCAACCGTAATTACTAAGTTCCATGTGGCTGAAGTTGAATGTGCTAATGGATTAAGACAAATTCCAAGCATTATGTTTTCAGCTACTGATTGATGGGGAATCAGATTCAGACTCTGCAAATTCAAATTAAAGCTCACATTTTCCATTTGTTCTGCAGTTATGCTAAATGTTTGTAATAGTATGTTGTTTAGATCCTTTCCATTTGTAGTGCTTCTCAATTTAGAATAATTTGGTGTAAATAAAATAGGAACTTGCATTAAAATTTTTTTGATACGTTGACAATGGGCGATTAAAATTTTTCAACACAAGTGTGAACATTGCTTTTTTGTCAACCCATAGAATATAGTAGAATCTTTTTTCAAGCTAATTAATTAATTAATCGAATTATTTGCAATTTTTGTTACCCGAACATTTAGAATGAAAACGTTTAACTTCAAAATGACATTCAAAATATGTTTAGATGTGCTATATTCTAACTTAACTAAATAAAATGCGACTTTAAAACCAATAAAATGTGACTTTAAATCTATTAAAATGTAACTTTAAAACTAATAAAATGTAACTTTAAAACTAATAAAATGTAACTTTAAAACTAATTAAATGTAACTTTAAAACTAATAAAATGTAACTTTAAAACTAATAAAATGTAACTTTAAAGCTAAAAAAAGCTGTATATTCAATGAAGCATATCCCATAAAATAACATTGATTAAATTAATATGGAAATGGAAAAATGCTGAACAAAGCTTTGAAACTTTAGATTACATTTTAATAATAAAGCCAAACTTTTCCTAATACCTACTTGTTGAATGTGTTAATTATTATATAATTTAACATTAATTTGTAACTATACCATTGGCACTATGACTATAACTACCTTTTTGTATTTGTTGGCGTTTTAATTTACATTTTCATTCAGGGTTACCAGGTATACTTAAATGGCAAGTATAATACTTAAATTAGAACCTATACTTAAAATACTTGCAAGTATTTTAAAATACTTAGATTATACTTAAATACTTAAATGAGCTAAAATCGGTAAAAATGGAATAATGTCATCCTTCAGTATTAGAACACAATTTGTTACACAGTTCAAATAAGTTAAAATGTCGAAATTTTCTCGCGCTTCGCGATAATTTCAATATTCTTTGTTAATCAATCCAGTTTAGTTGTCTAAACTCTCTGTCAATTTCGATGGAATCCATTAATCCTTAATCAGTGGAGGATAAAAGCAAACTTCTTCTCCTCAACTATGTCACTTAACCGTTAAGATAAATTACACAAAATTCGTCAAATCATTATTGATAAATGTTGAAGTTGAATTTCAAATTTTCTCGCGCTTCACGCGAATTTGTACCTTGTTTATTAATTTATTCTCACTTATCTGTGTATTAATATGCGCGAATATTAATTTCAAAATACAATATTTACGTTATTTTTGTTTCATTTTTTTCAAAAAACCGTAAATTTGTTAGCTTTAGTTCTTTTATGATAGCGCCAAATGCGGTTGTATGACATTTGAAAGAGTTCACTAAGACGCGCCCGGAGGGCGCGGGTTGGTAAATGGCTTTTGTTGGTCAGGATACTTTGGCTGAAGAAAATCTGGTAACCCTGATTTTCATCCTGATTTATTGCCCTGTGTATTTTTTTATAGTTAAATGTATTTTATTGCTTTGATTTCATGAAGGTTTAAAACGCAACTACCAAGTAGTTTAACAAATTATGATGGCTCATGTACCTATGTGGTGATATAAAACGCAGATTTTGGACATATCAGATGTTGAATTGTTAGATTAGAAGCGTTTGTACTTCGATCAAGAAAAAACTGAATATTCTACCTATATCAAATATGAGTGTATATATAATATTAGTTAATCTCAGATCCTATAAGGTTCAATATAGGGAAAAAGGATTTGAAAATGCTCGAACAGATTAATTTATTTATGTTAGGTCAGGTTAGTAGGTTAACGCTCAAACGTTGCTGCGCACACATGCTCGACAGTAAGATAATGCAATTGAGTCATATAAAAACGATAATTTGCTTCTCCCAATTTGGAATTAAATAATTAAATATTAAATGCACCCCCCTAAATTCGTCCTTGATTATATCTAGCATTTTCGTAGTCTCTTAAAAGGGTTAAGCTCTTAGTGTTGGCCTGGTCGTAGGTAATAAAATCCATTCTCAGCGTTAAGAATAGTAATTTGTGTTTTCAAAACATTTTTCAACACAACTTCATTAACATTTACTCATTTTCTGTACTTTCCGTATTTTCTATTTAGATAATAAAAAATAAATAAGGCAAAAAATTAGGCTGTGTTAGAAATTCCAGTAAAAGAATCTTTAGGGGTTATATGAAATTTGTAAGGCCAAGAAAGAGCATAGCACGTAGACGGGCGTAGGCGGTAGGCGCAAGGAACGTCTGAAGAGTCTTCTGAATCCTTGGTAAGTTAGCGGACAACTTCAATCACACCAGATTGCTGGAATCGACAAATGAAAACATGTTCTGATATCGTTACGTCTGCTCTGACGCATCTATCAAGGCTAGGGAATGAAACCAGTGCGCAATGAATTGAATCTCTGGGTGTGTTGAGTATTGTGGTAAACAAATGTGGATGACATTCAACGTTCAAAATTGCAATATTCGTTTGTCTTTGGAAGTCAGATACTGACTGTAAACTGTTGACAGTTGACTGTCATTGTACTGTTAGTCATTCATCATTGATTATTATTGGCCTAGCCATCTGCATCTGTTGGAGTTGGAGTGTAATAAGCTAAGGTAAATAATTTAATATAAAGGATTATATAGACTTCTCCCACAATTCCAGGATAACAGGTATTGGAGTCATTTTAATACCTATTCATATTTATAATTTGTGACCAATCACTAATTGTGGAAAAATTCAATTGAGTTTTTCTATTTCATATTTTATGTAAATTTGTCTTAAGTTGCGGATTTCGTCATTTAAAATCACATTGAAAATTGATTGGTAATCTATATATCATTTAAGATTTATGTGGGTAATGATGTGATTGATGTGCATCAATTGTCAATTCCTTTTATCTTTAGATGAGTTTAGTGGTGCCTTCTAAAAGAAGAAGATGGATGATGGTGACGGACTGTCCAGAGAATCCTCTCCCGATATTATCCACCTCTTGCGTATTATGTGGAAAGCCAAGCTATGTACTGATGTCACTATAAAAGTCGGATCAGGAACAAAACGTAAAGAGATTGAATGTCACTTAGTTATTTTGACAGCCCATTCTCCTGTTCTGGGGGCAATGCTAAGCCGAAGATGGAATGAAGGAAGAAATCAGGGAAATGAAAAAATATTTGCTTTAGAAGATGATGATCCTGAACATTTCAAATGTTTTGTGAATGTAAGACATTTTAATTACAAATTAATAGTCTGTCGTAATTACTTTCGAATGTAAATTATAATTTAATAATAATGATGGTTTTAATGTTTTGTTAGAATTAAAAGATACAATATTCATTGATTAATAGCTATATTGTAAGGGCAAATATTTCAGGTTGATTTTTTAATGATTGAGAAATAGTGGATATCTGTATTTCGATGGACATCTAGTGTGTCCTGAAGATTTTTAAGTGAATTTGATGGCGGGATCCTTCGTACCATAAAGATATTCATCACTAAACACAGTACATCACTAAATACAGTGATGAATATCTACATGCTACCAAGGATCCCGCCATCAAATTCACTTAAAATCTTCAGACCCACTAGATGTCCTTCGAAATACAGATATCCACTATTGAGTGAAAATTGGCTTAAATTTGGCAAAAAGCGCGCGAAATTCTTTGCTATCTGGAGAGCATAAATTTCTATTTTCTTGGATTTTGTGCGAGAGAGGGGGCTTCAGGCCGTATAGCTCCCTTTTGTGTGGCAGAGGTCATTTTGTGAATATTTATAAGTATAATAATTAAGTGAGTATTTGAATCAATTGTAATTATTGCAATATAGTAGATATAGCCATTTTAACGGTTTCTTTACGTTGTAAAAGTTGTAATTCTGGTTAGAAATCTGTGTCAGAATTACTAGAATTATACATTCGTTGTTGGGACGTCGTTTAAACAGACAAGTCCCTACATTAATTACTTTACAACTAAAATTATTCTTTAATTGGATTTCATTAGAATATTCATTATTATATTTATCGTCTCATACCATCATATAGTACAGAAATTTGTATTTTCCGTAGTTTTAAAAAATAGGAATGCATGAAGAAAGGCGGTTTTCATTAATTGGTGCTTATTTCTTTTGATTTATTTATGGTAATATATTATGGAACAATGTACTCGTTCTGAAAAAGAAGACTTTCTCCATTGTTGCCTCAGTGGTACTCGCCATGTACCCCTTTTACCTTTTAAAATGACTTTTTCTATGACCCCTTTTACCCCCATGCATCCTATTGTAGGTTATGGTAATACCAAACAATATAGAAAATAAACTCTATAGGCTTGTATAATTTTGTTTATTATAGATTATGTACATGGACTGGAGAGAGGAAGACGGTGATGAATTTTATTATTGTGAACTTCCAAATATTGGTTTAAATGCGGAAACCGCAATTGGAGTTTTATCTTTGGCATACAAATATTTGGCGAGTAATGTCATTCTGCAGTTAGAAAATTGGTTTGTTTGTTATTTAAATACCCAATTTTCTGCGGAAATTGTAGATAAATACATCAAGTTAAAATCACTTCCGGTTTGTCAAGTAGAAGATAGAGCCAGAAGTCTGTTACGGACTGTGGAAAACTGCGTCTTGGCGTAAATAAGAATTTTAAAATTCACCATTATTGCTTCGAAGCTAAGTTATGCATAATTTTTTTTATAAATTAGTGGTGCAGAATATATTTTTGCTTCTGATGCCATTCTTCTATTCAACAAATCCGACTTGACGACTATTGTCGAAAAACACTATCTACAGTGCTCTGAACTTTTGGTTTACAACGGATGCATCAAGTTTGTAGAATTATGTTTTATTTTTACTCGAATTTTACTATTTAATTTACAAATAAACATCAAAATTGACATTTTTCATATTAGGTGGGGACAGGAACAATGCAAGTTGAAACATTTACCTCGTACAGGAGAAAACGTGAGATCCGTTCTTGGGGAAGAAATAATAAAATCCATAAGGTTTCCTTTGCTGGACAAACTTACGATTACACAGACTGTGTGTTGGGCAAACATTCTCACTTCTAAAGAATTGAAAAAACTTTTGGTCTACACTATTCAAAAAGATATTTTATCTGAAAATGAAAATCCAATTGAGTATAGTTTTTTTTATTTCTTGATAAACATACAAGTTAGAATTAAAATAACGAAAATTATTTAAGGTCTGCATTAATACATAATTTTTAAGGTTATTTTCTTGTCAACCAAGAACTAAGAACGAATTTTTGCGAGTAAATCGCCTTGAAGAAGATTTTGAACCAAGCCAACTTGCTGATTTTTCAACCACCCATGGATTTGTGTAAGTATCAATAATCAGCAGAGTTGTAGTAAAACATGCTATATTTGTAAACATAATATAATCATTTTCATAGGATAACTACATTCAAAGATCGTACACTTTGTGCTTTGAATTTCTACGGTGGACCAAGTACTGAAAATTATACCTATGATGTAGAAATTGGCCTTCGTAAATATCGGAAAAAAGTGAAAGGTTATGTTCGAGAGGATGGGAAAGTCCCAATTATTTCCGTTGACATTGTACCTAATGTCTTCTTTAAATCAGGCGAGCCGATTACTGTCAAATTTACAATTACGGTTAGTATAGGCCCAATTTTCATTACTATTTTAGATTTTAATTGATCTACTTTAAATTGCAATTCGTCAACAGGTATCTCAACTGTTTTAATTTTTTAGGGGGGTTGTACATACATTTGTCCATATACAGTTCAGAAGTTGACCAAAGAGGTTACTAGAGAAAGAGAGGAATTCGATGATGACTTCAGGGAAGTCGAATCTTTCGTTAGTAAGTTCCATGTTGCTAAAAGATCCGAATGTGCTAATGGAATGAGACAAATTTCAAGCCTTATGTTTTTAAAAGATTGATGCGGAATCAGATACAGACTCTGATTCAATTTAAAGCTCACATTTTAGTTGGTTGTCATTTGTTCTGCAAATATGTTTAATGTTTATAATAATATTACAGTACCGTATTTAGAAGTCGATTTCGGAGGGGGCAATGATATCATAGGACAATATATATTAGACATAATCGCGCGAAGCGCGAAAATTTGTGGCTTATTTTGTCAAAAATGAGTCAAAATTAACCTAAAAATCACATAAAATCGCGCGAAGCGCGAAATTTTTTGGTATTTTGAGAAAAAATTTTCCTTTTTCTTGGATTTCGGGGGGGGGGGGGGGCATTTGCCCCCAATGCCCCCCCCTCAATACAGCCTTGTAATATTATGTTGTTTATATCGTTTTCATTTGTTATATATAACTACTCAATGGGGGGTAATTTGGTGTAAATAAAATAAGAACTTATATTATAAATGTTTTGATACGTTGACAATGGTGATCAAAATTTTTCAACCCAATTATTAACATTGCTTTTTTGTCAACCTGTTCTCATAGAATATAGTAGAATCTTTTTTCAAACTAATTAATATATTAAATTCTTTTCAAGTATTGTTTGCCCAAACATTTAGAATTACAAACGTTAAACTTCAAAATGAAATTCAAAATATGTTTAGATATGTTCTATATTCTAACTAGTAACTAAATAAAATGTATTTTTAAAACTAATCAAATGTATTTGGAAATAAAATGGAAATAAAATGTACTCAATGAACCATATCCCGACACTTAACATTGATTAAATAATTAGTATTGATCATTGGCCCTCGATTTTATGCCTCATAATCAACTCAACTTTTGAAATGTGGTAACATCATTGCCTAGAAGCAGTAATTTAGCGAAGTTTCGTGTAGATAACATATTTACCTGCAAGTTTGTATACATCTGTTAAAGGTAAAGTATCTTTTCTGAACTTAAAAATTGTCGACCTGGATTAAGACGGACTAGGCTGGAACCAGTTTCCAGTTTCTATGCTCTTTTCACAAAAATATTTGGTTTTCAAAAAGTATTTTATATGCGTTCTCCTAGGTGGCAGGGAAATACAGGCGATGCGACTTTACAGGAGATGGGAATCACCGGCGCTGAACAACTACCGCCGCTTGCAGTGGTATGGTATTAAGCTTGTGTAGGCTAACTAATGCTGGAATCCAGCATCTAATACATCTATCATTTCAATGTACTAAGTACAATATCAATTGTACTTTAATATTTATTAATTAAGTTAATATTTCCATATTTTAATGATAAACCCTAGTTTTAATTGCTTTAGACTTTAAAAATTGATTGTTATCAACATATTATTTCAACATGTTATGTAAATCTAGAATGAAATTATGTTAAACAACATTTAAATGTGTTGAGAATGCCAGTTATGGCTGTTAACTATATGTATAAGTTTACATGCACGGCTTTTGGAAGCGTCGGTAATTCCACTCGTCCGGTGATTCCCTGCTCCTGTAAAGTCACACCGCCTGTGTTTCCATGTAATCGTTCTCCTAAGGGTGTTTTAAGGGAGTATGGGGATCTTCGAGCAAATATAGCAAGTTGAGGTATTTGAAAATTATTTTTAGGGGAATCGAAAATTAATTTCATCATTTTGAGTTTGAGTAGGGAAATACATGCTAGACGTCGAAGACGTATATATATTTTTTATACGCTTGCAAACACAAAATTCAAAAAAGCGACACATTCTACTACCCCTAATTTTCTTCCCTCTTTTCTGAGATTTCTCTTTTATATGTACATGTTTTAAAGTTTCAAAATCATATTTTTTTAATTTTAAATGGACAATGTGTTAATGAAGGTAACAAAACAAATTTTACTGGGATGCGATGCGAGATTAAAAGAATAATTTTTGCCTTTTACTTTCCATATAATAAAAAGATCGGAATGTAACAAATGTAGCAGAATTGGGGACTAACTTTTCGAAGTTCTTTTTGGAACCTCCTGGGGCATTGATGAGATTGTCGGCGATAGTTGGTTCCATTGGTGGAAATTAAAAATCGAGTATTTCATTTTCTGTATAATTGATTTTAAAAATCTATAGTTTTGTTATTTTGGTCAAAACACTTCCTTTCGACCAGATAGTTGTAGTTGTAACTGCAACTATATAATTTTGCGTACTCAGGGCCGCAGCCACAAAAAACTTTCGGGAGGGGCCCGACAAATAATAATTAAAAAAATATACCATATTCGCGCGAAGCGCTAAAAATTTTTGGGTTTTAAGGCAAAAATTCCTTTCTTTTCTTCGATTTCGGGGGGGGGGGGGGCCCTGCCCCCCCTCGCTGCGGCCCTGTGCCTACTGCATCTGCAGTGGGAAATAAATTTGTATTTAAATTTTCGCATTTACAAGACAGCTAGTAGACTATGCTATAAAAGATTAATTTAGGTTAGGTGAGGAGGTTAGGCTAACGCTCAAAAATTTTTGAAAATCCTCGAAAATAAGATACATGGAACTGATTCATATGAAAACGCAAATATGCTTCTCACAATTTGGCAGTAAATAATTAAATATTAAATAAATGGTGAAAACACGATAATATCTAGTGTATTTTCAAAATATTTATCACCAAAATATTCATAAATATTCACCCCAACACCCACCCTCCTTCCACCTAAATTCGTCCTTGATATTTTAGTAGTCTATAAAACATAAAAGGGCTAAGCTATTGCTGTTGGCCGTAAGTTATAAAATCTATTCTCAAATTAAAAATCGTAATTTGTGTTTTTAAAAACATATTTCAACTTTAACTCAACTTGAAAAATATTTACTCATTTTCTGTACTATCCGTATTTTTCTATTTAGATACTAAAAAAGGCAAAAAAAATCAGAATGTGTTAGAATATGCAGTGATAGAATCTTTAGTTTAGGGGTACTCTGAGATTTGTAGCGTTCTTCTGACTCCGTGGTATGTTAGCGGAAAACTTCAATCACACGAGATTGCTGGAATCGACAAATGACAAATGAAAATATTTTCTGATAACGTGACCTCTGCTCTGACGCATCTAATAATTAAGTCGAAGGCTGACATTCACAATTGCAATAATATTCTTTGGAAGTCAGATACTGCAAACTGTTGACTGTCATTATATACTGTTAGTTATTCATCATTGGTTATTATTGGCCCAGCCATCTGCATCTGTTGGAGTATAATACGTTAAGGTAAATAATTTTATATAAAGGATTCTATAGACGTTTCCTATTCCTACAATAGACGTTTCCCACAATTGGTGACCGGTCACTAAATTAACATGAATAGGTATTGAAATGACTACAGTACCTGCCTATGTTATCCTGGAATTGTGGGAAACGTCTATTCCAGGTTAACAGGTATTAGAGTCATTTTAATACCTATTCATGTTAAATTTGTGACCGATTGCCAATGGTTGAGTTTCCGATTATAAGTCTTCTGAAGGATTTGGTCGACACTAAGTGTGAGGTGAGAATTCATCGTTATTCATTATTGTGCTCGATAGATGCCCCACCACTAACTGCTGCACTGAAGGAAACATGCATAAAGTCAGTAAAAGCATGTGCACTGCATCACGTCTTAGTGTCCGCTGGAAGACTTATTTAATCGGAAACTAATTCATTGTGGGAAACTGCAATTGAGTTTTTCTATTTTATGCTTTGTGTCAAGTTGCGGTTTTCGTCATTTAAAATCACAGTCACATTGAAAATTGATTGTAATCGATGTGTAACTTATTATTTATGTATGGGTACAATTTGCAATCTATTCTTTTTATCTTTAGATGAGTTTAGTGAAGGTGCCTTCAAAAAAGAATAAAATGGACAATGGGGACGGTCTGCGCAGAGAATCGTCTCCCGATTTTTTCCACCTGTTGCGTACTATGTTGAAGCACAAGAAATATACTGATGTCACTATAAAAGTCGGATCTGGTGTAAAAAGTAAAGAGATTGAAGGCCACTCTCTTATTTTGGTAGCACACTCTCCTGTTCTGAGTACAATGCTAAGCTCCAGATGGAATGAAGGGGGAAATGAACGAATAATCACTTTAGAAGATGATGATCCTGAACACTTCGAATGTTTTGTGGATGTAAGAAATTCTAATTACAAATTAGTAATCAAATCATTGCTTTATTGTCAAGTTGCATCAGAAATATCAGAGAATGATACACTGTTCTCCTGCCCCAGTCCAGGGAACAAAAAAGGTACTCCTTTTTTTTTTACAACAAAAGGTAAAAAGTACTACTTTTTCTAAAAAAGCAGTCCTTTTTACCGGAAGTGGAAGTAAATGGGGCAATTTGCTACATCAAAAAAGGTAAAAAAGCAAAAAAGGACTGCTTTTTTAAAATCGTGCACCTACCTTTTTTTTATAAAAAAGGCAAAAAAGGTAAAAAAGCATAAAAGGTCCTTTTTTGTTCCCTGCCCCAGACAAAATACTAATTTGACAGAAGAATAACACAAAGCTACACAAAAATAAAAGAGGACCCATACAAGTTTGGGTACATTTTTGTTTATACAGAAAACAAACATGGGTACAGACAATTAATCAAATGCCAATAGGTCCCACTAGGTACATAAGCTTTGACGTTTAATAACGAAGAGAATGGTTTGATGGCTTCTCTGACGGATGTATCGGTAGGTGAGGAGCGGTTTCATGGCCACCAAGATCACCGGACTTAACACCGTGTGATTTCGGTCTTTCACATGGTGTGCATATCATTGTAATAGACCTAACCGATCGTCAAGTTATTAAACGTCAGAGATCATGTCTTTATCATTCTGGGGCACCCTGTATAATAATAAAAATGTATAAGTTTAATAAATAAGTGAATATTTGAATCACCTGTAATTACTGCAATATAGCAAATAGAATAGTAGCCATGTTTACGGTTTCTTTACGTTCTAATACTGGTTGGGAATCTGTGTCAGAATTACTAGAAACATTCGTTGGGAGGTCGTTTAAACAGACAAGTCCTTACATTAATTATTTTACAACTAAAATTATTCTTGAATTGGGTTTCAATCATTAGAACATTCATTATCGTATTATATGTATCGTCTCATTTACATTACAGACATCACATAATACAGAAAATCGTATTTTTCGTAGTTTTTAAATAAGTAGTTATGCACAAAAAAAGCTGTTTTCATTTAAGTGCTTATTTCTTCGATTTATTAATGGTAATATACTTATGGAACAATGTACTCTTTCTGTGAAAGAAGACTTCCACTAATGCCTTCATATTCCTTGTACACGTACCCTTGTCGAAAAGAATTTATTTTATGGGCAAAATGACTTTTTCTATTACCCCTTTTACCCCCATGCGTCCTATTGTCGATAATGGTAATTACTAAACACTAAACAATGTAACATATAGTAGAAAACAAACCCTATAGGCCTTTAAAATTTTGTTTGTTATATAGATGATGTACAATGTACATGGATTGGAGAGAGGATGACCGTGAAGAATATGTTGATATTCCAGATGTTGGTTTAAATGCGGAAACCGCAATTGGAGTTTTATCTTTGGCACACAAATATTTGGCGAGTAAAGTAATTCTCCAGTTAGAACATTGGTTTATTTGTTATTTACATAACACATCGCCTGCGGATTTAGTAGAAATCTACACCAAGTTAAAATCACTTCCAATTTGTCAAGTAGAAGATAGAGCAAGAAGTCTGCTACGGACTGTGGAAAACTGCGTCTTGGCGTAACTAAAAATTTTAAAATTCAAATTATTGCTTCGATGCTATGTTATTGCATAATTTATTTTATAAATTAGTGATGGAGAAAAGATTTTTTCTTCTGGTGCCATTCTTCTATTCAACCAATCCGACTTGACGAATATTGTGGAAAAACATTATCTACGATGCTCTGAACTTTCAGTTTACAACGGATGCATCAAGTTTGTAGAATTATGTTCAATTATAACTCATTTTATTATTTAATTTACAAATAAACATAAACAAGTGGCATTTATCTATTTAGGTGGGGACAGCAACAATGCAAATTGAAACCTTTACCTCTTACAGGAGAAAACGTGAGATCAGTTCTTGGTGAAGAAATAGTGAAATCCATAAGATTTCCTTTGTTGGACAGACTAACGATAACAAAGACTGTGCGTCCGGCAAAAATTCTCACTTCTGAAGAATTGAACGAACTTTTTACCTACATTATTCAAAAAGATATTTTATCTAAAAAGGAAAATCCAATTGAGTATGGTTTGTTTGATTTCTTGTTAAATAAGTTAAAATAAGAAAAAAATTTTAAGGTCTGCATTAATACATGATTGTTAAGGTTATTTTCTCGTCAACCAAGAACTACAAACACATTATTGCGAGTGAATCGCCTTGAAGAGGATTTTGAGCCAAGCCAACTTGCTGATTTTTCTACCACCCATGGATTTGTGTAAGTTTTAATAATCAGTACAGTTGTAGTAAAATATTATTTTACTATATTTGTAAACATCATAATCAGTTTCAGTTCAGTTTGTTTTATAGTATTTCATGTCAACATCAGGTCGTTAAATTTTTTATAGAATGACTACAGACCAGAATCTTAAACTTTGTTCTTTGAATTTTTACGGTGGACCAGGTACTGAAAATTATATCTACAAAGTAGAAATTTGTGATAAAATATTTCAGAAAAAAGTGAAAGGTTACGTTAGAGAGGAGGGAAAAGTCCCAATTATTTTCGTTGCAATTGTTCCTAATATCTTGTTTAAAGCAGGCAAACCCAAGACTATCAAATTTACAATTACGGTTAGTATAAACCCAGACATTTTCCATTATAATTTTTTGATTATCTGTTTATAATTCGTCAACAGGCATTTAACCTGTTTTAATTTTTTTGTAGGGAGGTAGTGCATATGTTTGCCCATATACAGTTCAGGAGTTGACCAAAGAGCTTACATTCTGGGGTGATGGAACCGTAATTAGTGAGTTTCGTGTGGCTGAACTTTCCGTGTGTGCTAATGGACTGAGACAAATTCCAAGTATGAGGTTTTCAGCTGCTACTGATGCGGAATCAGAATCTTCAGACTCAAATTAAAGCTATATATCGTTTTAATTTGTTATGACTACTCAAGTAATATATGGCAGAGTAGTGTTACAGTTTTAGTTAATAAAATAGGAAATTGTGTTATAATTTTTTGTATACGTTGATAAATAATGGGTAATCAAAATTTTTCAACATAATTACATTACTTTTTTGTCAACATAAAGAAAATTGAAATTTTTTCCAACTATATATCAGATATTTTCCTTACCTTAGGAATTATGCAATATAATTTACGATGTAATTTTTTAATTTAAACTAAGACCTATAGGTAAGAGTAATTTAAATTGAATGTGTGTAATAGGTTTAATTACTCAAAATTATTTGCCATACTCTCCAATTTTTGTTACCTGAACATTTAGAATGAGCATTATTGAACTTCAAAATGACACGCAAAATCTGCTTAGATATGTTTGCGGTGCGTTAGAGTTAAGTTGTGTCTCACTTCGCTGTAATTTTATGGGAAAATAGGAATATGTATGGCACACACATGACTTTTGTATGAAAGAGCTAAAATTAGATAGTGTGACTTTGTATAGTGGTTTATGACTTTGTATGGCAATTTATGACTTTGTATGGCAATTTATGACTTTGTATGGCAATTTATGACTTTGTATGGCAATTTGTGACTTTGTATGGCAATATTAAGTTAATTTAACGTAATAGGTATGGAAATTGTGTACACTGACAAGCAATTTTTAACATAATAAAGCGAACACAAATGCAGAGGAGAAGAAATGTACATGTTAACGGTAATAAGTAAATTCAATCATTAAGCTTATTGCCTAGGCATTAAACTTAATGCCTGAATTTACTTATTGTCGTTAACATGTACAATAAATAACTCAGTTAAGGCATTATAAATCAACAGTTATATTCATGAAATATAAAATAGAAGGTCAGTAATTAATCGTCAAGCCTTTAGATCAATTTTGTGGTCTGTATGAAATAAATCATTTTCATTTTATAGATGCCGTTGATCATCAAAATATATATCTTTGCACTTTATGACCCTAGTGAAATTGCCAAAGTGTATAAAAGTTTAGTCATTATAATGACGGTGTACAACGAAGTTATTGCGACATTATTTTTTCTGCTCTTTTATGTAATTAAAAAAGAAATATTATGTTGCTAATTAAAGCTTATTGCCTAGGCAATAAGCTTAATGCCTAAAAATGCCCGGCATTAAGCTTAGTGCCTAGTCTTTAAGCTTAAAGCCTAGGCATTTAGCCTAATGCCTGAATTTTACTCGGCATTAAGCTTAATGTCTGGTCTTATTGCCTGATTTGGGTGGAAATCAATGTAAACAACAAAGCTTAAGTCTAATATACACTTTCGATGTGTAATTATGTAAAATGCAAATGTACACGGTTAGGGTTAGTCATTTAAAACAATATGGGATTTTTAAATGTATTTCATAAATTTTACTAGTGCTCTATGTTACCACCTCCTCCATTCGGACTTCCCAATAGAGTTGCATTGGAGATGCCAGATGCCAGTATTTCTGATCTATAAATGTGAATAAATGACTCCACGAGATAACGATAGAATTATGACACAGGCAAATCTGTAAGTTTATAGTTTATTGTAATGAAATATGAATCGATCTGATTAACTCTAAGTTACTGAGGTAAATTATAATATTAATGACATGGTAGAGGTGATTACGTGGGTGGTGATGGGCCCATGATAATGGCACTCCTTATAAGTCATTGGGCAGGCCTGAGTATGGATAAAGATTACAAATTTTGACAATTGACATTTTCCTTCGGGGACACTTTAAATCATGCATTTACGAAACCACACCTCAAGATTCAAGACAATGCTAAACTGAACGTTCGAATTGTCACCTAGGTTGCAAGGATTACTGCAATGGGGCTCTTTAACGCTCGACTTACTGTGAAATCCGAATGCAGGAGGTGGTGTGGTAACATAGAGCACTAGTAAAATTTATGAAAATTAAATACATGTAAAAATCCCATATTGTTTTAAATGACTAATTCTAACAGTGTACATTTGCATTTTATAAAAATACACATCGACTGTGTATATTAGACTTAAGTTTTTGTTGTTTACATTGATTTCCACCCCAATCAGGCAATAAGACCAGGCATTAAGCTTAATGCCCAGTAAAATTCAGGCATTAGGCTTAATGCCTAGGCTTTAAGATTAAAGACTAGGCATTAAGCTTAATGCCGGGCATTTTTAGGCATTAAGCGTAATGCCTGAATTTACTTATTGCCGTTAACATATACAATTCTCAATGGAAAAGTTATATCAATAATTCCTTATCATGAGACTAAAACATAAATATTTTTTTCATTTTATCAAAGTTTGGAAAAATGCTGAATAAAGCTTGGAATAGAATACCTTTAGCTTAGAACTTTAGATTATATTTTTACAAACTAAAGCCAAACTTTTCCTAATGCCTACTTGGATGCTACATTAATTTGGGGATATCATTGGTGCTACCTTTTTGTATTTATTGGAGTTTTAATTTACATTTTCATCCTAATTTATTACCCTGTGTATCTTTTTGTAGTTAATGTTAATTGTATTTTATTGGCTTGATTTCATGCAGTATTATAACGCAAATACCAAGTAGTTTAACAAATTAAGATGGCTCATGTACATATGTGGTGATATAAAACGCACATTTTGGACACATAAGATGTTGACTTGTTGACCATTAGAATCGTTTGTATTTCGAAAAATTACTTGATATCGCGCCATAACCATTTGACTCAGCGAGGACCAAAAATTGTTTGTAGACCTATGGCTTTTAGCGTGGTTTCCCAGTGGGTTGGTTAAGGTTAATTTAGGTTAGGGGGGGGGTTAGGCTAACGCTGAAGCATCTTCAAAAATGCTTGAAAATAAGATTCATGCAATTGAGTCATATGAAAACGAAAATATACTTCTCTCAATTTGGAATTAATTAATGAAATATTAAATAAATGGTTTAAACACGATATCTAGTGTATTTTCAAAATATTTATGGGGTGCTTAAGCACTCTAGCATAGCACCCCCTAAACTCGTCCTTGATTATATCTTGCATTTTAGTAGTCTCTAAAAAGGCTAAGCTGTTAGTGTTGGCCGTAGGTTATAAAATCCATTCTCAGCATTAAAAATCGTAATTTTTGTTTTCAAAACATTTTTCAACTTTAACTCAACTTCAACAACATTTACTCATTTTCTGTACTTTCCGTATTTTTGTAATTAAATATTGAATCAGAATGTTAGAAAGCCGGTAAAAGAAACTTTAGGGGTTACTTGAGATTTGTAGGGCCAAGAACTAAGAACCAGTACGTAGACGTGCGCGTGCGTGCGTAAGGAACGTCCTGAGTGCTTTTGAATCCTTGGTAAGTTAGCGGACAACTTCAATCACACGAGATTGCTGGAATCGACAATTGAAAATATTTTTCTTGATATCGTGGCGTCTGCTCTGCTCTGACGCATCTATCAAGAGCTAAGCAACGAAACCAGTGCGCAGTGAATTGAATCTCTGGGTGTGTTGAGAATAGTGGTAAACAAATTAAATAATTAAGCCGAAGGCTCACATTTAACCTTCACAATTGCAATAATATTTTTTGTCTTTTTTGGAAGTCAAATACTGTAAACTGTTGACTTTCATTATACTGTTAGTCATTCATCATTGGTTATTATTGGCCCAGTTATCTACATCTGTTGGAGTTGGAGACAGTTTTGGAGTATAATAAGCTAAGGTAAGGTAAATAATTTTATATAAATGATACTATAGACGTCTCCCACAATTCCAGGGTAACAGGTATTGGAGTCATTTTAATACCTATTCATATGTTACATTTGTGACCGATCACCAATTGTGAGAAAATTCAATAGAATTTTTCTATTTCATATTTTATGTAAATTTGCCTTAAGATGCGGATTTGGCTAAATTTAGGCAGAGCCAAGCACGTATTTAGTAGGGGGGCGGGGGGGCGCAGCGCCCCCCCTAAATCTGAGAAAAAGAGATTTTTTTCTCAAAAATGGCCTAAAATTGCAAAAATTTTTCGCGCTTCGCGCGAATATGTCTTCTTTTTGGTATAATTTTTGCTTCCGCCCCACCTTGAACAAATTTCTAGATACGTGCCTGGGCAGAGCGGTACTTTATTGCCACTGTCTTCGCTGTTGCCGTTGGGGGGTATCGGCGGGGGTTAGCGGCAACAGCATAAAAGCGGAGACAGTGGAAACAGCGGCAAAGAGACATATTAATCTGAGTTCCTCTGTTGCCGCTGCTGCTGCTACTAGTTGTAGTGTGTCGCCGCTATTGGTTGTAGCGTGTCGCCGCTGTTTCCACTGTCTCCGCTGTTATGATGTTGCCCCTAACCCCTATACCTCCCAGCGGAGACAGTGGCAACAAAGTACCGCTGCCTAAATTCAGCCGCGGATTTCGTCATTTAAAATCACATTGAAAATTGATTGGTAATCGATGTCATTTAAGATTTATTTGGGTACATAATGTGCAATCAATTCATGTTATCTTTAGATGAGCTTAGTGCAAGTGCCTTCCAAAAAGAAGAAAATGGACGATGGGGACGGATTAAGCAGAGGATCCTCTTTCGATATTATCCACCTCTTGAGTACTATGCTGAAGAACAAGAAATATACTGATGTCACTATTAAAGTCGGATCTGGTGTAAAAAGTAAAGAGATTGAATGCCACTCTCTTATTTTGAACGTACATTCTCCTGTTCTGAGTGCAATGTTAAGCCCAAGATGGAATGAAGTGGGAAATGAACAAATAATTACTTTGGAAGATGATGATCCTGAACACTTCAAATGTTTTGTGAATGTAAGAAATTTTAATTACAAATTAATAGTCTGTGGTAAAATGTTTTGTTAGAATTAAAAGATACAGTATTCATTGATTAAATAACTATATTGTAGGGTAGTGGCGAATATTTCAGGTTGATTTTTTAATGATTGAGAAACTGAGTCAAAATTGGCTTAAATTTGGAAAAAAGCACGCGAAATTCTTTGCTATTTGGAGAGCATAAATTTCTATTTTCTTGGATTTTGTGCGGGGGAGGGGGCTTCAGGCCGTATAGCTCCCTTTTGTGTGGCAGAGTTCATTTTGTGAATATTTATTAGTATAATAATTAAGTGAATATTTGAATCAGTTGTAATAATTGCAATATTGTTGATATAGCCATTTTAACGGTTTCTTTACGTTGTAATTCTGGTTAGAAATCTGTTTCAGAATTGCTAGAAGATTATACATTCGTTGGGACGTCGTTTAAACAGACAAGTCCTTACATTAATTACTTTACAACTAAAATTATTCTTTAATTGGATTTCATTAGAACATTCATTATTATATTTATCGTCTCATACAATCACATAGGACGGAAATTTGTATTTTCCGTAGTTTTTAAAAAATAGGAATGCATGAAGAAATGCAGTTTTCATTTATTAATGCTTATTAATTTTTTCGATTTATTTATGGTAATATACTTATGGAACATGTACTCGTTCTGAGAAAGAAGACTTTCTCCATTGTTGCCTCAGTGGTACTCGCCATGTACCCTTTACGACTTCATTTTGTGGGCAAAATGACTTTTTTTATGACCCCTTTTACCCACATGCATGCTATTGTAGGTTATGGTAATACCAAACAATGTAGAAAACAAACTGTATAGGCTTATAAAATTTTGTTTATTATAGATAATGTACATGGACTGGAGAGAGGAAGACCGTGAAGAATTTTATTATTATAACATTCCAAATATTGGTTTAAATGCGGAAACCGCAATTGGAGTTTTATCTTTGGCATACAAATATTTGGCCAGTAATGTCATTCTCCAGTTAGAAAATTGGTTCATTTGTTATTTAAATAACGGTCCTGCGGACTCTGTAGAAATCTACATCAAGTTAAAATTACTTCCAGTTTGTCTAGTAGAAGATAGAGCCAGAAGTCTGTTACGGACTTTGGAAAACTGCGTATTGGCGTAAACAAGAATTTTTAAATTCACCATTATTGCTTCGAATAATGTTATGCATAATTATGTTATGTGTTATGCATAATTTATTTTATAAATTAGTGATGCAGAAGAGATTTTTACTACCGATTCCATTCTTCTATTCAACAAATCCGAATTGACGACTATTGTCGAAAAACACTATCTACGGTGCTCTGAACTTTTGGTTTACAACGGATGCATTAAGTTTGTCAAATTATGTTTTATTATTGCTCAATTTTACTATTTAATTTAAAAAAACATGAACAAGTGACATTTGTTTAATTAGGTGGGGACAGGAACAATGCAAGTTGAAACATTTACCTCTTACAGGAGAAAACGTGAGATCCGTTCTTGGGGAAGAAATAATAAAATCCATAAGATTTCCTTTTGCTGGACAAGCAAACCATAACAAAGATTGTGCGTCCGGCAAAAATTCTCAATTCTGAAGAATTGATCGAACTTCTCACCTACATTGTTCAAAAAGATTTTTTATCTGAAAAGGAAAATTCAATTGAGTATAGTTTTTTTGATTTCTTCATAAATATATTTAGAATTAAAATAACGAAAATTAATTAAGATCTGCATTAATACATAATTGTGAAGGTTATTTTCTTGTCAACCAAGAACTAAGAACAAATTTTTGCGAGTAAATCGCCTTGAAGAGGATTTTGAACCAAGCCAACTTGCTGATTTTTCAACCACCCATGGATTTGTGTAAGTATCAATAATCAGCAGAGTTGTAGTAAAACATTATTGCTATATTTGTAAACATAATATAATCATTTTCATAGGATAACTACATTCCAAGATCATACACTTTGTGCTTTGAATTTCTACGGTGGTCCAAGTACTGAAAATTATACCTATGAAGTAGAAATTCTCCGTCATAAATATCGGAAAAAAGTGAAAGGTTATGTTCGAGAAGATGGGAAAGTCCCAATTATTTCCGTTGAAATTGGACCTAATATCTTATTTAAATCAGGCGAGCCGATTACTGTCAAATTTACAATTACGGTTAGTATAGGCCCAATTTTCATTAATATTTTTGATATTAATTGATCTATTTGACATTACAATTCGTCAACAGGCATCTCAACTGTTTTAATTTTTTAGGGGTTGTACATATATTTGTCCATATACAGTACAGAAGATGACCAAAGAGGTCACATTCATTAAAGGCGGCGATGATGACGACTCTTTCGTTAGTAAGTTCCATGTTGCTAAAGGATCCGAATGTGCTAATGGAATGAGACAAATTTCAAGCCTTATGTTTTTAAAGATTGATGCGGAATAAGATTCAGACTCTGATTCAAATTAAAGCTCACATATTAGTTGGTTGTCATTTGTTCTACAAATATGCTTAATGTTTGTAATAATATGTTGTTTATATCGTTTTCATTTGTTATACATAACTACTCAATGTGGGGTAATTTGGTGTAAATAAAATACGAACTTGCATTATAAATCTTTAGCTAAGTTGACAATGGGTGATCAAAATTTTTCAACACAATTATTAACATTACTTTTTTGTCAACCTGTTTTCATAGAATATGGTATAATCTTTTTTCGAATTAATTAATTAATTGAATTATTTTCAAGTTTTTTTACCCAAACATTTAGAATTACAAACGTTAAGCTTTAAAATGAAATTCAAAATATGTTTAGATATGTTCTATATTCCAACTAGTAACTAAATAAAATGTATTTTTAAAAGAAACAAAATGTATTTGGGAATAAAGTGGAAATAAAATGTACTCAATGAACCATATCCCAACACTTAACATTGATTAAATAATTAGTATTAATCATTGGCCCTAGATTTTATGCCTCATCATCATCTCAATTTTGAAATATAGTAGCAGCAGTAATTTAGTGAAGTTTCGTGCAGATAGCCTATTTACCTGCATTCAACGCCTTTAAACAAATCAAAAGAAAAGTTAAACACTGATTGAACACAAAAATACGATTTGTACATTTACTGTACGAAAATAAATAATATTTAATGACATGTGGGGACTTTGTTTTGTGTCTACGGGTAATTTTCTACGTGGATCACCAAAATAAAATGCACACCATTGAGTTCTTGCATGGTAAGTTAAGTGGTATCAATTTTTGTTTTATATCCCCTAGTAGAATTTCATTTGTTACCATCGTTACTAAAATGTTTCCATTTAAAATCAGAAAAAATTATTCCGGGATTATAGTTAGATGTAAAATATAGAATAAAAATGTCATAAAAAAGAGGAAAGAAAAATGGGGTGACTATGAGTGCTCCTATTTTTAACTTGCATGCATTTTCCTACTCAAAATCAAAATTTTCAAATTGAATTTCTGGTGATTTAAATGATTATCATGTTTTCATGTTCGTTTTAAAAATCTTGATAGATTTTGTCTGAAACTGATAGCGGAGTTACTGATGTACATTCTGCCAATTTCACTGACCAATATTGGCTGAAAGTCCTCACACCTCCTTAAGTTGCATTGTAATTTGAATGTACGTCAATGAGCATAACACGGTTAAAATAGTTAAAAATTGGTTGACTTTGTTATAATCATTAGATGTGCGTACACGGTCTCTTTCATTCAGGCGGGTTTCTGTTACTTTTTTCATCTCTATGTTATGAAAGGTCTAGTTATCATAGTGAAACTTCTTTAAATAGCGTATTTACGTAAAAAGTATCTTAAAACAAAATTCAAACAATATAACATATCATATTCAAATAATTTTCAAAGTTTTTATTCCCGATGGTGGTTGCGTCATCAATATTTTGCCCATCACTAGATAGCCTCAAGATTTCAATGGATGGATAGATAATTTGTTGGTCAATCTTTCCTTTACTACATAAATCACTGGCCGAATTGCTGATTGAGATTTTAGCATACAAATAAACATTTACATTCCCTGTACTAAGTTTTCCATGAAAAATAATGTGCCATTATGAATTCAACATAAAAGCTGACTAGAATTGTTTGCTTGACAGTACTTTGGAATTTCCATAACCGTTGCAATAAACCGAATGAAACTTTTCTTATCTCTCAAAAGTATTACATACACAGATACACATACAGTTTACTTGATAAGTAAACACGTGATATGTCATGTAGTGCAAATACGTATGCGTATTTATCACACATGCCATAGCCGTAATTTAATAAAAGGAATTAACTCATCCTCAGATTTGTTAGGTACAGGCATGTATCTGTCACAGGGTTACCGGGGCACATTAAATTCCTATAAAAAGTTCTTTAAAAATCGAAAATCTCTACAAACAAAAATGTACTTAACGTTGCTACAAATTTTTGACATTAGGTGACTATGAATGACAGGATCGGGAGATAAAAGATGATATCAACTACAGTAAAAATTTTGAAACGGCAGATCACCAACATTGGGTCTCCTTTTTGCGTGCATGAAACTACGGCGGAGAAATGCTAACATTTACTGTCTTTTATCATAGCAGTGTATGTAGAATTCCGTTTCTGGCACGGTAGAGACATAATTGTAAAGCTAAATTTATAAGCTACGCTCGTCATTAGACCTTTGGCTTTTTATTGTAAAACTGAATCAAAAATAGCTTATAAATGTAATATCGTCCTTTAAGGAACGAAAAAGCCAAAATCCATTTTTTGTTTGGTGCACGAACAAGCCAAACTCCATTTTTTGTTTGGGGGCGGAAAAAGCCAATATCCACATGCTTGTTGAGTGGAGTTAAGCTATTCCCTGCACCAAACGAAAAATGGATATAGGCTTATTCGTCTACCAAACAAAAAAATGGGTAGTGACTTTTTCGTTCCTTAAAGGACGATATGTTATCTCTATTGTTTTTTGCATTCGAAAAAAATACATTTCTTGGTTTCTGGGGTCGGTACAATTAAGGGAAGTAAAATTTCCCTCTGAACCGCCAGTTTTTATCGTTGTGAGATTCAATCTAAGTTGGCATTTATCAGAAAGAACATTGATATCATCGTGGCGTATAGATATCATATCAGCGTGACCGGTCGACGCCGCGTTCGAGGAGAACCAAATTATCTGTTGTTGTAAGTACTATAGAATAGTAATTTATTGCATTGAGAATTGCCAAAAGTCCCTTTTATTTAATTTCTATACTTATGAGCAAGGGCGTATCTAGAAATTGGATCTAGGGGGTGCTAATTTTTAAAAATGAGTAATGCATAAATCAAAAAAATTAAAACGCCACAGTATATTGATAAAAAGAGTACATTTTTGCGCGAAGCGCGAAAAAATTTGCGATTTATATTCTTTTTTGTTTTTCATAAAATCCCCTATATATCGAGATTCAATCGATAGGTTTCAGTAGGATTCATTACCCCTTCTAAATATGTGTCCTGTCATCACCCACTTAATTTGGCGCATTTAATTTTAGGTGCTTTAACCAGAAAAAATTTCAAAATTGACCCATTGCTACGTACCTTTTTATTTTTTAACCATATATTATACGATAATCCTTCAGATACTAAAAGTTTTAATATAGGAAAATAAGGATTCGAAAATGCTCAAAAATAAGATACATGCAAATGCAATTGTGTCATTTGAAAACAAAAATGTTTCTTCCAAATTGGAATTAAATAATTAATTAACTTAAATAAATGGTGAAAACACGATAATATCTAGTGTGTTTTCAAACTATTTAGGGGGTGCTTAAGCACCCTAGCACCCCCCCTAAATACGTCCTTGCTTATGAGATAATGTAGTCCAGATTTGAACTGTACGCCAGTCATCGCTTAAGGTAAAATACATTTTTTAATTTTCTTCAGCTTTTGAAATGTTCCATTTCATGACAGTTTCTAGTCAAAATGTAATAATTCCAAGGTTATAAGGCCAGAGGAATTGAATAGTGAACGTTTTGCAGTAAGATAATTCAAATAACCTAGGGTAAAGTATCTACAGATTTGTGTCATCAATTCATAACATCTTAAGATGAGTGGAGCTGATTTACCTTCAAAAAAGAGAAAAATGTACTATGGAGACGGACTGTGCAGAGAATCGTCTCCAGATTTTTTCCATCTCTTGCGTACTATGTTGAAGAATAAGAAATATACTGACGTCACTATAAAAGTTGGATCTGGAATGCAAAGTAAAGAGATTGAATGCCACTCTCTTATTTTGATAGCCCATTCTCCAGTTCTGAGCGCAATGTTAAAGCTCCAGATGGAACGAAGGGGAAAATGGACGAAGAATCACTTTCGAAGATGATGATCCTGAAAATTTCGAATGTTTTGTTGATGTAAGAATTTGAAATTAAATAATTGAGACTCATTGATAAATTAACTGCAATGTAGTTGACTTGAACTAAGAATTTATGGAATGACCCCTACTACCCATTGTATAGCTGCTAACCGACCGGTCACTTGGCGGTATTTTGTTTGTTCTAGATGATGTACATGGACTGGAGAGAAGAAGAGCGTGAACAATATGATGAAATTCTCGATGTTGGTTTAAATGCAAAAACTGCAGTTGGCGTTTTATCTTTGGCACACAAATATTTGGCGAGTAATGTCATTCTCCAAGTAGAATATTGGTTCTTCTGTTATTTGAATAACGGATCACCGGCAGATGCAGTAGAAATCTACACAAAATTAAGAGTATTACAAATTTGTCAAGTTGAAGATAGAGCAAGGAGTTTATTACGAACTGTTGAAAACTGCGTTTTGGCGTAAGAAATTTTAAAATTCCTATTATTGCTTCCAAGCAATTATGCATATTTAATTTTATACATTAGTGATGCAGAGAACATATTTTCTTCTGACGCCATTCTCCTTTTCAACCAATCCGACTTAATGACTATTGTAGGAAAGCATTATCTACAATGCTCTGAACTTTCAGTTTATAATGGATGCATCAAGTTTGTAGAATTTATTTAATTATTGCGCATAATATTTAATTAATAATATTTATTTTACAAATAAACATAAACAAATGGCATTTGACAAATTAGGTGGGGACAGCAACAATGCAAGTTGGAAAAATTACCTCTTAATGGGCTAAACGTAAGAATTCTGCTTGGAGATAAAATAGTAAAATCCATAAGATTTCCTTTGATGGACAAATTGACAGTAACAAAAACTGTGCGCCCGTCAAAAATTCTTACTGCTGACGAACTGAACGACCTTTTCACCTGTATTATCCAGAAAGATGTGTTACCAAAAAAAGAAAATCCAATTACGTAAAGTGTATTTAATTTTCATAATATATGTTTGAGCAACAATTAAGACAACTAAAACAAGATAACTTCTGCGCTATAAAATTATTATTTAAGGTTATTTTCCTGTGAATCAAGAGACGATAACGAATTTTTGCGAGTAAATCGCCTTGAAGAGGATTTTGAGCCGAACTATCTTGTAGATTTTTCTGCTCCTCATGGTTTTGTGTAAGCATCGGTAATTTTAAATTAATACTTGTTTTAATTTATAAAAAAAATTTAAAATTTAAAAGGATAACTACATCCGACACTCTACACCTTACTGGTTTGAGATTTTATGGTGGACCAAGTACTTCTATAAACTATATCTATAAAGTGGAAATTCAAGATAAAATATTTCGTAAAGAAGTGAAAATGGCAAAAAGGAAAGTCCCAATTATTTCTGTTAATCTTGAACCTAATGTTGTGATTGAAGCAGGCGTTTCAGTCACTATCAAGTTCACAATCACGGTTGGTAGATACAAGTTTTTATTTTATTTATTAACCCACAAACAGTGTACAAAATATCATTTACCAATTTAAAGGAAAGTAGATTTTAATGGTATTTAACGTTAAATTCCACCTTATAAAAACTAAATTAAATCGCATAATTGGTTGAAAATGGTGTAAATTAGTTTTATTTTTTCATACAGAATTTGGAGTAAAATATGATGTAAAGTTATGCAATTCCTTAGCAGATGGATAGTGTTTTAAAACTTAAATGCTAAATTTGGTGTGTTCATCAACCAGGAATACAGTCAATTAATACCCACCAGGAATAATTGCATTTTTAACCGACGCAATGATTAAATTGACATAAGTTGACTGACACTAAATGTAAAAATGTCGTTTAAATAACATCTATATTACAGTTTTTAGTGACAATTCAATTATAAATCTGATTAGTCTGAAATAATTTAAAGAAAATAAAGCATTGAAAAAACTTTAATACGTCTTTTGTATACCTTTAATAATCAAAAATTCAATCATTCTTCTCATGTGGTGATAAAAAATCCAAAAAGTGGTAAATTTTGTACACTGTTCACAACTAGGTAAATTTGCTTGCATGTTGTAATTTGGTTTGCATTTTTCTTAGGGGGGTTGTGCCTATATTTGTCCACATACAGTCCAGGAGGTAACTAAGGAAATTACTTACTGGGAAAAGGAAAGGATAATCAGCAAGTTTAGTTTGGCTCCCGCCTCCTCCTGTGAAAATGGACTGAGACAAATTCCAAGCATGATGTTTTCTGCTGCTGATGCTGAATCAGACTATTCAGATTCAAATTAAAGCCTTGATTTTATTTTGAATTTAGTGCTATCATCTGTTCTGAAGCTAAGTTTAAAGTATATATTATTGCTTAATCCGTGTTAAATATGTTTCGATTATTTCATATTGTACGGAAGTTGTGTTAACAAAATAGAATGTGTAATTAAAATTTCAGTATCTTACTTTCAAGTAAGTACTTTCAAATCAAATAAATTATTTCGAATTGATTTTAATTGCAAAATGTTTAATTTTATGCTATAAATAATCCCCTGGGTTTGTTATGGGCATAGTTTTGGTTGCAGGAAAAGTCATTTGGTCGGTAAAAAAGTATTGTCGACAATATTCCAAAGAGGCATAACAAAAAGTAGTTAATGGGACATTGAAAGCTACGATAGTATAAGATTCTAAGAAATAATAGAATAAGCATCTTATCTCTTTTAGGCAAGCACGTATCCAGTAGGGTGCGGGGGGAGGGGAAGACCGCAGCGCCCCCCTTAATCTCAGAAAACAGGTTTATCCCAAAGGCAAAAATAAGCACAAAATTTTCACGCCTCGCGCTAATATGTACTATTTTCGACATAATTTTCGATAGTTTTGTTTGAATTTATTCGATTTTATTCGAATTATTTTGAATCTTTTGGGGGTAAAATCTCTATAGAAATCGACATCTGTCTTTGCATCTGGTATTTGGAACTGCAGGTTTAGGATTTTTAAAATTTACAAATTACTGATCTCTGTTGAAATTTTTGCAATGCAAATTCTTGTTTCCTTATATCAATTATCCTATTGCCATTTGCAAATACTAATCTGATCAATTTGTCACAGGCAAGTGTCCTGGAATTGCCCCAAGAAAATATACTTGCAAAAATAAGCGAAATATTTAGTGATTTTTAATCTTCTTGGACAAAAAAATCGCTTTATCTCGAGATTTAGGGGACCTCCCCCCGTCCCACCGTACCTCTTCAAAATATGTTCTTTATAATCTGTCATCACCCACTCATTCGGCTGATACGTTATAAGCGTTGTGGTGACAAATTGCTAGGGACATTTCCATTTCTGTAACCATAAAATAATCTCAAATTATATGTTCAATGAAGGGAAAAAACAATAAAGTATTCGACAATGCAAGAACAGATTCGAAACTTCTCAAAAATATGATGTCATATGAAAATAAAAATATGCTTCGCGCAATTCGAAAGTAAATATTTCTGTTCAGTAAAAACACAATATCTCGTGGGTTTTCAAAATATTTTGGGGGTGGTTAAGCACCCTAGCACCCCCTAAATACGTCCTTGGCACCCAAAATGGTCAACTTTCTATTAATGTTTCTAATATTACAAAATTTTCATGGGAAAGGGGCAGTTTAATACTCTGTCCTTCCCAAATGAGTATTATACTACGTTCCTTATCCAGAAGAAGGTTAAGTACGATTTTATTCTCTAAACATTGCCGATATACGAATAACATAAATACTAACACAGGATGTTATTGTTCTAAAACATTTTAAATCTAAACTCAGCACAAATTTTATTGCCTACCCGTAATGTAATAAACTAATGTGCTTAGAAATCATTCCCCCACCAGACGTACAAACCATTCTCTCAACACAAACACAACACAATTCCAGACCAAGGCCATCGGAACTATTTTGGGTATTCAGAATAGTTTTACTCACTAAAATTTATAAGTGTACATTCACATTTCAAAGTTAGACTGCTAAACTAAGAAATAAACATACAAAGATTGCAATCCTGATCTAAATTTGAATTTTTGTTTGCTATTTATTTTAAGAAGGTTAATTTCATTTTTACCGTGTGCCTATAACGTGGCCATAACGAGGTAATAATTGTGAATTACTTTAACCTGATCAATTTTAGGTATAGTGTATAACCAGTAGTTGTGCTTCCTAGAATTTTAAATTTTTAACTAATATTTGGAGCTGATAACTTGTAGGCAATTTTCAATCACAACAGTAGCTGTTTATTTTGTGATTTTATATCCTACAATATTGCTGAAATATATCTACGAATTTGATAATCAATTCATTATTATAATATTCAGAATATGAGTGGAGCTAAAGTTTCATCAAAAAAGAGAAAAATGGACAATGGGGACGGATTGTGCAGAGAATCTTCTCCAGATTTTTTCCATCTCTTGCGTACTATGTTGAAGAATAAGAAATATACTGACGTCACTATAAAAGTCGGATCTGGAATAAAAAGTGAAGAGATTGAATGTCACTCTCTTATTTTGATAGCCCATTCTCCTGTTCTGAGTGCAATGTTAAACTCAAGATGGAATGAAGGGGGAAATGAACGAATAATCACTTTAGAAGATGATGATGCTGAACACTTCTTATATTTTGTGGATGTAAGAAATTATAATTGCAAATTAATTAACTTATTTACTGTCGAATGTAACCTATAACATAATAATAATTATATTTTAATGCTTTGTAAGAATTAGAAGATCATATATCAATTACCAATGGTTGTTAAATTCATTAAACTTTACTGTGGGTATGACATCCAACAATGTATCATAATATAGAAAATACACACTATAGATTAAATTTTGTTTATTATAGTTGATGTACTCGGACTGGAGAGGAAGACCACAAATATTATGATTGTATTCCATATATTGGCTCATTTACAAAAACTGCAGTTGGCGTTTTATCTTTGGCACACAAATATTTGGCGAGTAATGTCATTCTCCAAGTGGAATATTGGTTATTTTGTTGTTTGAATAATGGATCACCAGCAGATGCAGTAGAAATCTACACTAAGTTAAAATCACTTCAAATTTGCCAAGTTGAAGATAAAGCAAGAAGTTTATTACGAACTGTTGAAAACTGGGTCTTGGCGTAAGTAAGAAATTTAAAATTTCTATTATTGCTTCCAAGCTATGATGCATAATTTATTTTATAAATTAGTGATGCAGAGAACTTTTTTTTTCTGATGCCATTCTTCTATTCAACCAGTCTGACTTAATGACTATTGTCGGAAAACACTATCTACAATGCTCTGAACTTTCAGTTTATAATGGATGCATCAAGTTTGTAGAATCTGTTTAATTATTGCTCATTATAATATTTAATTTACAAATAAACATAAACAAGTGGCGTTTGTCTTATTAGGTGGGGTCAGGAACAATGCAAATTGAATCAATTGCCTCTTACTGGAGAAAACGTGAGATCCGTTCTTGGGGATAAAATAATAAAATCCATAAGATTTCCTTTGCTGGATAGACTAACGATAACAAAGACTGTTCGTCCGGCAAAAATTCTTAATTCTGAAGAATTGAACGAACTTTTCACCTACATTATTCAAAAAGATTTTTTATCTGAAAAGGAAAATCCAATTGGGTACAGTTAGTTCGATTTCTTGTTAATAAGTTAGGGAATATTAAAATAATAAAAATTATTTAACTCTTCCTTAATTAATACATGTTTGTTAAGGCTATTTTCCTCTGAACCAAGAACTGAAAACGAATTATTGCGAGTAAATCGCCTTGAAGAGGATTTTGAACCAAACCAACTTGCTGATTTTTCTACTGCCCATGGATTTGTGTAAGAATCAGTACAATAGTAGTAAAACATTATTTTATTATTTTACTACTATATTTGTAAACAATAACTTTCTTATAGAATGACTACATCCGAAAATCTTAACCTTTGTGCTTTGAAGTTCTATGGTGAACCAAGTACTTCTGGGAACTATACCTTTCAAGTAGAAATTGGCGATCAAATATTTCGGAAAGAAGTCAAAGGGTACGCCAATAAGAAAAATGTTCCAATTATTTCTGTTGAAATTGAACCTAATATCTTGCTTAAATCAGGCAAACCGATTACAATCAAATTTACAATTACGGTTAGTATAGATCCAGATATTTTCCATAATTTGTTTTGTTATTTATTTATTTGTTAACAATTTTTTCACACATAACTAACCTTTTTTAATGTTAATTTTGTGTAGGGGGGTTGTACATATATTTGTCCATACACAGTTCAGGATTTGACCAAAGAAATTACATACTGGGGCACAGAAGCCGTAATTAGTAAGTTTCATTTGGATAGACAATTTCCAAATGGACTAACGCAAATTCCAAGCATGATATTTTCACCTGCTGATGCGGACTCAGATTCAGACTCTTCAGATTCAAACTAAAGCTCAGATTTTATCTGTTGGTCATTAGTTTCCAATTATAATGAATAAGGTGTAATTTAATAGTATATTGCCTACATCCTTTTAAAATGTAGAACAGTAGTGTTAATAAAATAGAAAATTTTGCTCGTATCAATAATGATCAAAATTGCAATAATGTCAGAATTACAATAATGGCAGAAAAAATAATGTCGCAATTGTACATTGTCATTATAATGACTAAACTTTTATACACTTTGGCGATTTCACTAGAGTCATTTCGCAGCTGGTGCAAATATATATAGTTTGATCGATGGCACTACAAAATAAAAAGATTTATTTTATAGAGACCTCACAAATGATCTAAAGGCTTGACTATTAATTACTGACCTTCTATATTATATTTCATGAATATAACTTTTGATTTATAATGCGCATACTGAGTTTATATATTGTACATACTTGATTTGGGAGGTTATTAGCTGCATTTTATTACGTTTAGAATAACGATGAATATATTATGTAATCAAGCATGCATGACAGTTGAGTCAAAATACCATTCAGAAGAAAAGCAAAGAGCAAATGATCCATGGAATCCAAGGAGGGTAGTTTGGAGCCCAGTAGTGAGTGAAGAATATTGGGAATTATGGAAATAAGACTTGTGCAGGTCAGGAATATCGTCCAGAATAATGGTAAGAGAAAGACGAGAATGAATAGAAGCTCTGCTTTTATCGGTTGCTTTCGAATCTTTTTATGTACATATATTCCTATAAAAATTTAATACATGTCAATTAAGTTATGTTGAACTCAGCATGAAATAACTCTTTGAAAATCCCTAAGTGGCTATAAAATAGGAAGTAGTAACCATTTAGACGAGTTTGCACTTTTTATAGTTTACCAGACAACTTTATAAAGTAGAAAATCAATGATTAGTAAAATACACCTTTCGCCTTTTTTCATGCAAAAATATGTCATGTACTATACACACCAATAAAGTCCAATTCGGTCCAATAAAGTCCAATAGTTGCGATTAATTGCAAACTCCGTACGAAAACGTTTATATCTCCAGTTTGGAATAATATTATTATGTTTGCAATATTCTTTCGGAGCCGAATGTAGTGGGTTGTGGACCATCTCTTTCCCCGTTTAAACTTTCTTGCAGTTCTTTTGGTTTTTGAGTTGATTATTTTGGTGCAAAAAAAGTTAAGATGCAATATTATAGTCAGAATAATTTGCCGGTTGCCAACGGACGCTTCCCTCAACTCGAAAACATTTGTAATCATAGCAACATTATAAGAAAACAATAAGTCATTATTCTGTAAAATTAAAAAGATTGTCCCGTCGTTTATAGAATAGAGCAACGTACAATTAGGCTTATAAAACATACTCATTGCAAATTAAGTTCCCTATAAAAAATAAGATAGTATCTTTATGGCGACACGAAATCCTGGAAGAAATATTCCATTCTCGAAGTTGTTGTAACACTGCCGAGCTACTATTTAATTTAATTGGGTTTAGGCGTCGATATTACGTAAATATAGTAATTGGTTCTTTTGCAACTTTGAATATAGTCAATTTTATTACTCTATTCAGGTATCCTTTCCAGCTTATTTTTAACTGATTAAATGGTCTTTTGTTCGTGGCTGGGGAAGCAGTTAGTTGTGGAGGAATCGCGACTGGAGAGAAATAGGCCACACAATAATGGTCTATACTGATTTTCAATCAAGATTTCTTTACAGCTCACTGCTTCGCCAGCAGCGAACAATTAATACAGTTAAAAAGGAGCTGGTAAGATAGCTGAATAGGGTAATACTAATAATTCAATGTACAATAATATGTTCTATAATTAACAAATTTTTGCAGAACTTAGTTGAAATGTAGGAAACAAATACCTGAAAAGATTCTATCCTATTTAGGCCAATCCAATTAGACCAAAGGGAAAAACGCATTTAGGCCAAACCAGAAACTCTGAAAACCCATTTAGGCCAAATAAAAGTGATCACTTAGGCCAAAACTTTATTTACACAGGAATTAGTCACTTATAGTATATAATAAATGAAAATATGTAAATTAGTCATGATGTTGCAATATTTAAGAACGTTTTAGACAATATATAAATAATATTAAGCATATAATGTAATAATGTATAACCACACACATAATTTGAGCTAAAATTCAATTTAAATTAATTCTTCTGGTGATATAAATTCTGGCACAAGCTTTGGTCCATTATGCCAGCCTTCTAGTCTGTTTGTTGTTCTAGGCAGATTATTTAGAACTCTTGAATAAACGGACCAAAACTCAGGAGGAAATAAAAGTTTTGAATATCTTCCGATATAAGTGTTTTCCATGTATGCTGCTGAATTTGTCTCCCTATATTTTGTCTTAGATGATAGAGGCACATAGGCGACGAATTTTAGCTCAAATTATGTGCGTGGTTCAACATTATTACATATATATTATATTGTCTAAAACTTTCTTAAATATTCCAAAATCTTTACTAACTTACATATTTATCTTTACTCTACATAAACATAATCTTTTAAACAAAAGTGGGACATGCGCATGGAATTTGGTATTAAGGTTTGTATATTTGTCCGTAATATTGTGTAACTAATGAGTAAGGGTAATATTTTGCAATTAATGAGCAAGGACTAGACTTAGACTATCAGTACTGAGTCCAATCAACGGTCTATGAAATTCGGGCTAATGCGCAGTCGCTAGAAATTTACTGGTTTCAACATTTTCTAGCACACTTTGTGTGCTAGGATTCAGCTAGTATTATTATATTTCATTTATTGTTTACTGTATGTATGTGACTAATTCCTGCGCAAATAAAGTTTTGGCCTAAGTGGTCACTTCGTTTTGGCCTAAATGGGTTTTCAGAGTTTCTGGATTGGCCTAAATGCGTTTTGCCCTTTGGCCTAATTGGATTGGCCTAAATCGGCGTACACCCCTGAAAACTAAGAAATGCTTATTTTGTCCAAAGAAAATAAAATAGCAGTCACTGGTGCCAGAAGTAAAGGTAAGAAACATTACTCAACGCAAAATAGTATTGCAAATTATTGTGGCATGTTTCTTACGTCTACCACATAATAATAGAGCAATTCAGAGGTTTTGGATCCTCTGCAGGTGCTTTGAAAACAAAACAATTATGCCTACATTCAAATTTGCGCAAAAACATTTACAACATTGAAGTAGTATCGGCGACTAAGACTAAACCCAACATGGTACAGTTCGCCAATTTCAATAATTGCGAAAAGAAACACCTCTTCCAGGATTTCATGTCGCTATATAGATATTATCATTTTTTTTACTTTACAGCAAATTTACTGTACCATGATGATATTTTTGATAGTCTAATTGTAGGTTGCTCTATTTTATAATCGGTGGGACAATTTTTTAAATTTTACAAAGTAATGGTTTATTGTTTTCTTTAAACATTGCTACGGCTACATTGGTCTGGAAGGTTACCATTTACCACTTACAGTATGGGATGGAATCTCTAGTTTTTAGTTTATCGGTCACCAAGGGTAATAACCAGAAATACTTGTAGTTTCTCTCAGTTCTTTTTATTTATTAATTTTCTGCTATCAAGCTGCCATAATGGTTTCCTCCTTTGCAGTATTAATTTTAAAAATATTTTTCAATTGGCATAATTCAATTGGCTCAATCCCATATAAATGGGATAATTCATCTAAAAATAGAATATTGAAAAATAAATCATACAAATGGTACCTTTTTGTTACATTGTCCACATTATATTTCTGTCTAACAACAGCCAGAGGTCTTCTAAGCAGAAATGAAAAAAGTTTCAACTTTGCAATATGCCTAATGACGGCTTTTGCACTGCTGATAGCCATCATTCCAATATACATTACCCTGTGGGACACAGAAAACATGAAGAACTTGTGGAATGCTATGTTTGGATACCACGATCATTTTCAAGGTAACTACAATTTATTAAGGACTTAACAAATTATTATCACGTAATATGTTACTACATTACATTATTATAAAAGTAATACATTATATACTACATTATATTCTTATCCAAGTCAAATTGGGCTCCAGTATTTCCAAACGAAGAGGTCGTAATACATATTAAATTTTCATAGGAACATATGTACATAAGAAGAATCGAAACAAACCAGTAAAAGCAGAGCTTCTTTTTATTCTGGGCTTATTCATCCCAATATTCTGGCCGACATTGTTGACCTTTGCACAAGTCTTGCTTCCCCAATATCCAATATTCCTCACTCACTACTGGGCCCCAAACTACCCTCCTTTGATTCCGTGGATAATTTGCTCTTTGCTTACATTCTGGATGCTAATGGGATTGTTTGGCCACTGCTGGTTTCATATGTTCATCATAATTGTAAACGTAATACATATGGAGTTACTAACATCTCAAATCAAGTACGTAAAACGTAGAAAACCAGATTAAACACCATAAAATATAAATATATTTATTAAATATTCCAAAATAGAATGTTTGTTGTCTTAAGATCATTTTTGTCGTATATATAAAAAAGATTTATTTTGCAGATGCAATCGATCATCAAAGTATATATCTTTGTATCGTCTACGAAATGACCCCAGAGAAATCGCCAAAGTGTATAAAAGTCTAGTCATTTTAATGAAGATGTACAACGAAGTTCATGCGACATTATATTTTCTGCTCTTTCATGTGTTTAAAAGAGAAATATATGTGGCCAATTACATTCTAATTCGAGAATGGCAAAATTTGGATACCGTACTAAAAATAATTTTTTGCTCTGTGGCCTACTTTTCTTTTAGTACTGTGGTGTTTTATTTTGTGGCTAGCTTCCAAGCTGTTTCTCCTTATGAAAAGTTGTATAAGTTCTTGGAAATATTTTTCCGGGTCATATCCAATGGAGAGGAAATTGATGAAGAAAATGAAAGCATCATCTTTGGCGATAGGAATCCCGATGGGCCATTTTTCGTACATCAAACGGAAAAAAATATTAATTTTTTATCTTTTCTGTTAGTAAAGGAATTGTGGAAATGATGCTGACATTTTAATTGATGATTCCTAAAAGGTGCCGTGATAAGCAGCGGCTTGTAATAAATAGCTTTATCATTTCACAGTCTCTCTTTGCGTGAGTGAATTAAATAAATAATTGAAAATTTAAATAATCTCAATGTCTTAACTCTAAACGTTGGGTTCATATCGCGACAAAATATTTCTTATAATTATACCTAATCAGTCTGCGATGTCGAAATAATTTGCTATGGAAGTTTAAAGGTGTATTCCAAAAGTAGAAAAGATTGTTTCTTAAAATTTGGAACACTTACAGGAATTAGCTGATAAGAACAAAGTATACATGTTGCCTGTTTATGACAATTATACTGCTCCTATCAAGGTTGCAACTATGAACGGCGGTTGTAAATAATTCAGAGCACTTGTAAAAGTGTATATAAATTCTCCGCGGTGGCTGTTGTCGGAGTTTACATTACAAATACTTCCTTTCAAGTACACCGTCCATATATAATAAATGACTTACTCTAACGATTCATACTTTTACAGCAACTTGGCCTCCGAATTTAAAATGCTATCTAACACCCAACGCAACGTTGTACTGCTTATAAGAACTATACACTATAATTTTGTAGTTTAGAATTAAGGAACAGTAATGTACTGAATTTAATGTAGTAGTCTATCTATACATATAGTTATCGATAATCGATTTATGTTCCGTTTAAATAATTAAGTTTCTGTAAGCAGAGGCCTCATGTGTATGATTTGTCGAGTATATTCCAAGGTAGATATTCTCAGGTATTTTAAACTCCCCAATGAGTTATGTAGATGTTTATCTGCGGTCTAATTTGAATTGTTTTCATATTCTACTATATATAATTAGGTTAATTAGTAATTTATCTCAAAAAGTAGTTATGATGAATCAAAGTTGTCTCAAAATCAGACCTTACCTTTCATGGTTATCTTTCGCAGGGTACATAGCTGATCATAAGCCAAAGTTGTTCCGGGTTATCATTTTCAAGATTTTGGCAATTAATGGTTATATTTAAACCCAGTCTATCGAAATTCAAATGCATTCTTTCACTTTGGATCATCAGCCATTGTCTTCTCTGATATTGATACATATAGCAGTTTGGAAATTATAGTCGAAATTCTCGTTCTTTTCAAAATATTTTTTGTTTCGTCGATAACATTATATGAAATGTTGGGCTTATGTTTCAATAATAAAACATCACATTTTCTACTGAATGTACATTCTTTACAATGAAAATACATTTTCTTTTTGGGAGTATTTACCACTTTATAGAAGTACTAAACACTGATATGAAAATTAAAGTTCCACGCATGGGTATTAAACCTTCGACAACTATAACATTAGGATATCGCAATAAAAAATCCATCTCTATATTATAACCACCGTTTTAGATAGAGCAATATATTTACCTGCCTATATATGTATGTAACTATGTGTGGTAGGTCGTGCTCAGGCACGTATCCAGGAATTGGGGTAAGGAGGGCCGCAAAAAATAGTTATGCCAAAAACTGAGCTGAGCAGGGTAGGGGGCCCTCTACCCTCTTCTGGGTACGTGCTTGGCCCCAATATCCAATACGCATGATTACGCTGGATGCCTACCTTTCGAAATTTAGTCACATATGCTGGGGGCTACTAGTTATAAATAAAATTAATATGTAACTTTTATGATTTTAAACATCCGACTATAAAAACCAATGAGTAATATCTTCCGTTAACCGTCAATTTGTAATGATATTCCTCTACAACCCAACTGCTAACTCCTTAATGATATTAGTAGCCTTATTTATGCAATTTTTTGCTGTTAATGTAACATATACGAAATTTGTTATCATGCATACTTAAGATTTCTGTATTATTAGACGTAAAGACAAATGATTACATTGTATTGAATATATTGCAAAAGTACTAATAGTAAACCCTCGACTATGTCAACATAGAGGCGCATATATATCACTAATTCTATAAGCTTGTATTTAGTATGGAAGTAGATTGAAATGTGGTCGTTTTAAAAATTAAGAACACTTGTAAAAAATTGATTAACAAGATTAAAATTTTCTTCTAAATCGCATTACAATTAACACCAAATTAAGCAAAAATAATCTCAACGCAATGATTGTTTGGGGGAAAAAGATACAAAGCAATTATTTTGGTTGCTATTTTCAGTTTTCAATATGTTGTATTTGGTGGAAAATTAGAAAATTTATTAGCAATGGAACAAGATTGCTACATCAATATAATATTTTACAAAACGATACTAGAAGATCTGATTCAGACAACAATTCCGTATTCCCTCACGAATGCCAATTTGGTAAAAAGGAATTTAGCTCAAAAGTATGCACACAACGCCGTACAAGACGTAGAATCACAATTCTATTACGACATAACTACACATTCACGGTATTCTGCGATAAAATCCAAAACATTATTTTCACCATACTTGAAAAAGCCGACCCGACTGTCTTGTTCATTTTTCTGTAGATCTGAATTCAAGCAAGAGGATTGACGTGGCATTGACAGAATATATAAGTTCAATACGTAGGTTTTTATTTTACAATATTTAATGAATTCAAAAAGCCTTATCTGACGTCATTGGAGCAAATCCCCTTCGATAATCAATTCAATTTCCAAGATAATACAAATGTTTATTTCCTCGTTCAAAAAGAAATTCTGGATGCCTTTATGAACATGAATCAAATATCACATTTTTTTTGATATACACTACTTGAACTACCATTTTCTTTGGCTTATTAGGACATTATTTTATGCAGTCACTACAAGACGAAGATACCAGAATATTTTTCTTTGTGGGCATTGTGAAAATGGAGATTATACAGACGTAATAAACCAATTTGACAATAGTTTGGTTTTTTCACACGATTCAAAAGGAAATAATCTTGAACATAAACTTTTGAGAAAGATTCGTGCGGGTATCGTTTTGAGGAGCAATTACTTCAAAGGAAATATAAAATCCATTGTTCGTCGTTATATGGGACTTAACAAACCTTATTGTGGACACTTAATAAAGAACGAATACTTTTCGACAGTTTTCAAGAATCACAATATTGACGTGATTTACATTTTGTCTTCGATTGTCTTTTTTAATTTCCCTAATATAACATTTGGAGAAGACGATAATGAATGCGCCCCGTTCAGAGGAATGGAACCATTGAGCTTCATTGATTATGAATATTCACTTGGTAGAGTAGGTAGGCGTAGACGCAGACCCCACAGTCACTTTAATTCCATTTAGTATTACAGATAGTTACAATTATATATCTTGTGTTGTCTTTGAGGACGAGTATATGTCGTTCTATGGCTACATCCGCCCATTTCAACTCACTGCTTGGATTGGGATTCTGTTAACAATATTCCTTGTCACATTCTTCTTCCAACTCACTTTTTATTTCAAGCATAAAGAAATCCATCATTTCATCTTCACTTGCTGTGCTTATGTAGTCAGTAACAATTTCGGATTTCCGAAAAAGTTGAAAAAATATTTCTGGTTCAAAATTGTCCTAAGTCCATACTTGTTGATGTTCATTGTACTCACCTACGGCTATGCAGGGATCGTCATCACGGATTTGGTGGAACCAAGAGCTGTGAGGCAGATCGAGTCGTTTCAAGAAATTGCATCTTTGGATATTTCAGTTGTTAGCCCATTTCATGGAGTACCATCTCCAGAGAATCTGGGCTCTTCGAAAAGTGGATGGATGTCTACAATCACTTTAATTTCACTCTATGTCAACATTGCTTTGATAAAGATCAACCACGTCCTTTGAATTTTTATAATTCAAACATTTTTACTATTTTATAATTTATGTTGCTTGTTTAATTTCGTCCTTTTTGATTTTTTGTTTCGAAGTCAGAAAAGTTTTTGTTTCGTATAACCATAGACTTAATTTCCAAAATATATAATGACATTAAAAGAATATTTCAAAATTTGCAGAAAAAATCGGTAAGTAACAATGTTCCAAAGATTTTCGTAGTTTCCCCATCAGAGTATTCAAAATAGTTGTCAAAGTAATGACGCCATCCACTAGTTTGAAAAATTACAGTAATAATCGATGTAAATCCCTGTAGCGAAATAATTCCATCGATTTTCCTCCGTTAATAGCAGCCTTTAATACTGAAATTCCCCCTATCGAAATCACTCCCCGGTCAAAACTAAGGGCATTTAGTACGTGTGCACCTACAGTAAGTACATGTGTACTAAAGAGAAAAGAATCAAGAACATTTAAATTGAAAGGTTTAGAATAGTTGCGGTCCACGGTAACTCTGAAATGGCAGAAGAAGAAGAGAAAGAACGATTATTTTTGACTCCAAAAGACCCAGTGCATATGTATCTCGAAATTTAACTTTTAAAGTGAAAGCTATCAAATTAAGTGAAAGACACTCCCATTACCAGCGCCCAGTAAACAGTTACAAGTTTACCAAAAAGCATAAGGGAATGTAAACGGAAAAAATAGGATTATGAAAGACCATTTAATCACTGCGTTTACTTTAAACCAGCCAAAGATTGCAGTGAAGCATTGCAATTTGGTTAAAGCAGTGCTATCAATATTCACAAATGGAACAGTCATTGATTAATGAGGATGACATTTTGCTGCCGTCTGACGATGATGACATGAATTTATATATCACGGAACCCATAATGGAAGCATTACTGTTCTCTGACGGAGAAAACTAATTACATTTTAATAAAACTTTAAAATAATGCATTGATAATCTAATAAATATTGATTATGAAACTATAATTCCCCCGAGGTATTAATTCGATTATTACTTACTTACTTATTATTAACTAGGCGGTCACAGGACCCAGGTCCTGTCGTACATGGGGCTAGTACTTCTACAAACAATTTTGTAGGGACTGGTTTGCAGTAGGCCAATTACACCAGTATTCAGATGGGTTCAACACTAATATAATGTATAGCCGGTCTCAGGGCCCAGGCCCTGTTATAAATAAAGCTAGTGTTTATTCCGGGGCATAAATTGTACGATTATTAGAATGCGTCTAACAGATACACATATTTTTTTTATTAACTCCGATTGATCTTCCCACGGTTTCTCATTTGGTGGGACGGTAGGTAGAGATTTTTGCATTATTAGAGTCAAAAAAGTATTGCAAAAACTTCGCCTTGAAGTACGACCTAGAGTCAACTTTTTGTTTTGAAATATAATTGTGAGTACTGGCAACTTACTCCGGTCACCTCTTATGATCACATATTTGATTCGAGGTTTACGGTACTCAAACCATAACCTTTGTTATATGCTGCCACTAATTGATAATGGACCATTTTGAGGTCAAGTTGGCCTTAATTGGCAATGTAGTGTCAAGTAGTTAGATAGAAAACTGAATAATTTTCATTGTTACTTTTTGGTCCCATAAGAGAGTTTAAACTTTTATATTATAAGACTTTTCCAGCTGATCCCATTATTTTTGAGTTCCATTCCTGTCTCAGTGCTCACTTTTGGAAATCTGACTTTTTTAAAGCATTTAAAGTAGAGATATCAAAAACCCAACCACTACATTTTGTTCGTAGATATTCCACGGTTCCATAATTGCAAGACCCATAAAAATCAAATACCAGTTTTGGGAACAATTAAACCGTATGTAAAGACAAATTTTAAATTCAATGTAGTTCAATGTAGGTTGACACTAAACGTTAATCATAGAATATTCGAGCGCATAAGTGAACACAACGTAAATTAGAACTATATTTTATTCATTACGCTGCCAAATTTCTTCCCATGAGGTAGTGAGAAATATCATAATTCAATGTAAATGGATCAATTATAAATTTTCCCGTACATGAAATAATGAGAACCTTTAGAGCACTCGGCACTGAAAGTTGGAAAAATTTGTATACAGAATGCATGCACTACTTCTGTTATGAAATATTTGAATATTAGAAATAATGTAATATATCAACATTATTACATTCAACGCGCATGAACCAGTCTACGTTTATCCTATAGAGTGATGATAGTTGTGTATTGTGTAATGTGCCAGTCAATTCTGGTGGACAAAACAATTGACTCTAACATTGTATCTTTCGAAACCAAATCTTGATTATTAAACGTTTCGAAATTATAGTAATGTCAGTGGCACTAAAATCTCTTGATACAAACATACAAACCTACACGGGTACACATACGGAATTATCTACGCGCATGTCCCACTTTACTCTTATATATCTGTCAATGACGCTTGTAATGGACTATAGTGGCCTGTGTGCATGGGGGAGGGGATTTTGCGTTACGTAATATATGCAGGTCTCCTAGGTTCTCTGTACTCTACTCCCTACCTACCACACATACCACACGTACAGACATCATCATATATAAGGTAGGCATTCAGCATAATCATGTGTATTAGTTAATTTCGAAATACAGTAACCTATTAAGTGTTTACTGTTAACCTGTGGTGGACTTATTGTTATGCATATACGCGCTTCGCTCTTGCGCATTGCAACAAAAAGCCGCAAAGTCCATGGCATAAAATACAGTTACATAGAGACATACATACATAGTTGAAACATAGTTGGAAATAATTTTATTTATTGTGATTATTAATTACTTACTTATTATTAACTATTAACTATTACTTACTTACTTATTACTTACGATTATTCGTTTCAATAATTTTTGTGGCTTTTAGACCTTGAACGATTACTGCAATTAAATATGAGTTGAAAGATTCCTAAGCGTTATTCCTGTTTAACTGGGTTTTAAATGCATTTGCATGTAATGAACAACTCCTTATTGTGAGTGTAATTTTTCAATATTTTGCAGGCAGGCACGTATCTAGAAATTTGTTCAAGGGGGGCGGAAGCAAAAAGCGCAAAAAAAATTTGCAATTTTAGGCCATTTTTGAGAAAAAATCCTCTTTTTCTCAGATTTAGGAGGGGCGCTGTGCCCCCGCCCCCTACTAAATACGTGCTTGTTTGCAGGGTAAGCTACCAAATATTTTAAACAGATTTATCGTGTAGGTATGGGATCCAGTCATCGGAATTCACGGGAGTGTTGAGACTTATTTCCCGAGACTGAAGCTCCCAGGCACGGGAAATTCTCGAAGAATTTAACATTTTTATTCGGCCCAATTTGGGATAAAAATTTGCTCTTAAAATTTTCAAACACCAATCCTATAGCACTGTAAAAAGCGCAGAAAATGACTGAAATGTATCAAATATTTCTTTGTAAGTAAATTCACCGAATACATAGGTAATAATACGAAGATTAGAGTTAGGAAGAATAACATCCTTCACGTCCACGTCATACCAGTGCAGATTGCGGTGTAAATACAAATTATAAACTTGCAGTACAGTTAGCTTGTAGTTGTACAAATCTTGTGTTTTTATATAACTAAAACAAGAGGTAGGTAGGTATAACCACTATTTAGTAACCGGGGCATTATATACCTTATGTAAATATCTTCTTTTATATAGGGGTGACCAATTTTTTTATTGGCAGAAAATTTAGAAGGTGATACTTAGACTACATTCTAATTCCAAAATGTGTAATAATAATTTCTCACTTTCACTCTACAATATACCAATTGACAATATATCAGTCGAATAAAAGACAGTTAGTTTTGGGACTTGTTTTAGATGGAAGTCATTAGAATAAGCAATATGCGATCTGGTATTTTTAAGTTATATCATGGTATATATTATTATATCATATTTATATTCACTATTAATATTGAAGTTCGGTTGTGGGTGTTTGACAACTTCATTCAATCAAACATTCTCTACCTCAAGTCCTCAATTCAGATGTCATTGTACGTAACCAAGACAGAGTTGAATAGTTCATATTAGGTTCGGGATATTAATGCTTTAAACACTACACGATTCCAAAATATACTGTCTGCACAGTCTGCAGAGTTGCAGTAGATCAAATAGAACAGTTAATGGTTATAATCAAACAAATTAGTATCTTAGTAGTAGTACGTTTAGTCCTCTGAAAATCTAATTTTTTCGTGGACAAAATCAAAACTAATTTCATCTTAGACGTAATACTAATTTGGGACAATAAACTACCCTGACCTTTTTGCAAAATATGGGAAAAATTAAACAAAACTTGATAGATGAACTATTTCTTGCTATACACAATATTTACCGCGTTATTATAGGCGCAGTTTTGAAGAAATAAAAATTAAAACATCCCCAACGAGACTTGGCTACCCGTGACTACGTCATGTTGAGAATATCATAAAATCAGGTCTTGCAAAAATAAGAATACAGTATAAAATGTGCACAACATAGGAATAAAAACCAATAATATTTTTCAATATCTCCACTTCACACTAGCAAAAACAACTTTTTCATACCCCTCCTATTTCCTTCATATCCCCTTAACAGAAAATAAACTTACCAGCTCCATCTCGTCGCCATAAAGTAAAAAATCCCGAATAGACCTTATTCATATTAGCATCAGCGCCACTGCTGTTAGGTATAACGAGAACGGCGAAGGTTACTCAAACGGGTAAATGAATGAATAGTAACCGTTCGCACACCGGTGGTATACCGCCACACCACGTGACACACCCATACAAATACATACAATACAGATTCATTCTAAGTGAAGTTGAAATAGAAGAAACCGTATAGCTAGACCTCCTTTTTGTTGGGTTTTTTATAAAGTATACTTGGAAATTCTAAGACGTTAATTAAAATGAGTTGCAGAAATAATAAAATAAATAATAAAATTGTAATACTGCTCTGCTTCGTTTTTAATAAAATTTTCAGGTTTTCAAGGATTTAAAATGAATTGCTAATTTTTGCAAAATTACATTTCAAAATTTAATACATGGATAAGCCTATTTTTAAGTATATTTTATAAAATATCAACATCAAAAAAATAATTATTTATCTATCAACAATAATATCATTTAAGCTTTATTATTTAAGTGATATTGATATAATATGTCATATCATTTCAAATGACGTTTTCACTTAGCTCTTTGTTAACTTTATGTGCTAGTAAGATCAATCTGACATTATCTAATATCAAACAATTTTTATATTATATTTTGTTTAATAATATTTTAAATCAAAAGAATGACTCTATCCAAAACGGCAAAACTTTGTGGTTTGGTATTTTACCATGGACCATTGTCTGCTAGGGGATGTCAGCTATCAAGTAGAAATCCAAAACCAAGTCTTCTGTAAGGAAGTGAAAGATTTCTTGGACGGGAAAAATATTTATATCGACGTTGTACCTAACGTTCTGATTAAAGCTCACATTCCTATAACTATCAAATTTACAATTAAGGTTAGTGACCACTAATTATTTTCACTTTTTTCGCAATTATTCTTATTCTGTGACAATTCAATTTTGCATGGGTTTTTCACTTGGTTTCTTTATAGGGGAGTTCTACATATTATGAACAAACAGTTGACGAAGCGACTAAGGAAATCACGTACCGGCGAAAGGAAACTATAATCAGTAAATTTAATGTTTCTTCCGATGTTGCAAATGGACTTCATCAAATTCCAACTCTCTTTTTCTCTACAGACAACACGACGGAGATTGATTCAGACTCATCAGAGTCAGATTAAAACTTAAATCTGGTGGATATCATTAATAAATGGTGGGAGGTGTACTTACATTTTATTTTATAACTATTGACTTATATGGCCCAATTAAATTGAATTATCTCCACAGAGAAGTCAGTTATTCTTGCAAATAAAATGTTAAAGAGATTTTTGTAGTGAACTGAAATCACCTTCCCAAAGAACTTTTAGTTGAAATGTAATTTTAATATCTATTACTTGATAGCAAATGACAATATGTTTCGAAAATGGGATCTTGTAGACTGAATACACAATTCTAGAGTATTTTTTGCAAAGAAATGAAGTGAATTGGAATTACAGAATTAGAACTTAATTATTATCAGTTTATTTCATTTATTCAACTCCACATCACTCTTCAACAAGAAGCACGAATCTTCATTTCCGTTCTTTTAAATTTCAATTCTTCTCCACTTCCAACATACCAAACTATTCCCAAATCCGATCCTTCTGACATTGTCTCAGGATGGAGGCTACTTGGATACATTCCATTAAGATTGACCTACAAAACATTTTATCGAATTTTAAGTTGTTCATATATTCCCTTCGGAAAATAAAACTATTTAGGCATTATCTCTTATTACATAAATGCAGGGATTTTTGAACCAAAAATCCATTGGCCTTTTCATATATTGAGCAACTCATTCCCTTCCATCCATCATTATCTCTATCGATTGTAGAGAAACTCCATCGGTTGTGTTTAATCAACATATCTGGCAACGCTGAAATCAAAACAATATAAAATTAAAAAAGCATAGTTGTCAAAGTGTATTGATAAGTAAATGTAAAGATTTATAAGGTTTAGCAAATGATTTGTAAGGAACTGACTGGAATTTTTACTGAGGTAACCACCAACTGTCAACTTGTATTTATCTTCTTCTGAAGACACTTCAAAGCTGGAGTAATGGGCTTGAAAAAGTGAACCATTGACATGTGTGGCTGTTATGAATAGTTCATGATTGCAATCTTTGGTCATTTCATGGACCAAATCCAGACCTAAAGGGAATTGGGCGATACAATAAATTTACATATTGATACATAAAATAAAATCCAGGATTCGTCTTATTATTAATATCGTTGCAGAGTTCAAAGATTTACTTGAAACAAATTTACATATAAATGAATATGCCCATATTTATGATGTTATATTGGTTTTTAAATATTTCATTTATTTTAAATACCTTCTTCATTTATTCACATATTTTACTCATTTCAAAAATTATTGCATGTGTTTCAAACATTTCATTTAATTCAAACACTATGTAGGTCTATTCGAAAAGTTTCATTTAATTTAGAATCTTCTTACTTTTCTGCTATAATTAAATTTTGCACCCTATTACTAGAATTATATTTACTTATTTACTTACCCAGCCAGTAATCGTAATTCGGGTCGCCAAATCCGTTTTTGTATCCATTCCATGTTTTATTGAACAAGTCTGATCGTTCAGTCTCGGTTAATTCCCAGGGTATTCCCCGTCGTTGGAATACCGTCCAGCCTCCACCATCTAACTCCATATCGCAGTAAGCATTTACTGTGACGTTTTCTAAATCCTGAATAAATAAAGTTCATAGACTCCACTCTTGTTATTACTTAAAACATGATTAAGCTCATAGCAAGTCACACTTATCACACTTTGCACATGAAGTTAATGCTAAAAACCAAAATTCCATTTGTGAATTATTAAACATACAAACTTTTATGAATGTAATTTATTTGTAGTTTCAATTATTATAATTTATGCAGGCTTTCACAGTATAATATGTAATCATAGTTGAAGGTACTAATTTCATTAATTGAGGCCTAGGTTAAATAACAATTTTCAGAGATTGTAATTAAGCAAAAAATAGATATTGCTCATTGAAATAGATTTTTCTGGTGTATACATATTATTAGTAAGACATTAAAGTCGATAAAAAAGTAACTATTATTAAATAATTAAGAGTCTTCATTACTAAAACTAAAAGGACACAAATGGCTTTCATGCAAGATATTTGTTAAATATTATATATTTATTACAAATAGTATCAGTAAATAAAAATGGTCGTTTATATTCATATAAAGGTAGAAAAATATGCTTTACTGTTGCTAATTGAATGAATACGTAATAACTGATATCGAAACCAGAAATTCCCCAAATTATTTAATTTGATAACAACTCACCAGTCAACTGTTCCTTTGAAAGCTGCTAAATTGAAACAAAAACATAATTTTCATTAGATATTATAGAAAGAAAGAACGATGCACTAACCCCATTTTCTGTGGACTGTGAAGTAAAATTAAAAATCACATGATGTAGTAGTCTGCATATTTTGTCTTGAAAAACAATCTGCATATCTTTGGTTTTACATCACTACTATTAGATAAACGGCAAAAAGTCAGTCACGTGGAAAATTCCGTTTGTATGTTTGTACTTCCGTGTGTTGATTTGCCGTAATTCTAAAACGCAGCTAGGCACATAATAACGCACATAATGAGGCAAATTCCAACACGTCCAAAGCAGAACAATTGGTGGCACTACACAATTATGCACTGCGCGGTCTTTAGTCTCCTACGACTTACAAGACATAAACAATTTCATAACAGGAACAATGCATGCATTCTGTATGAAAATTTTTCCAGCTTTCAGTGCGCTCAAGGTTTCTATTACTTCATGTGCGGGAAAATTCAATTTGGCCATTAACATTAATGTATTGAATTTTGAATTGGTTTAATAAAAGTTAGATTCCCAAAAGACTGATTTTGCCACAAATGGGGACACTGTTAGGTAACCAGCAAAAATTATCATAGAGGGTGAATGGGAATCGCGAAAATTCGTACTTTCTTTGGGAAAGTCCTAAAGGATCTGAGATTACTGGTCCTACACCCATGTAGTAAGTGTAAAAAAGATTCTTCAAAACTTATTCTAGAGGTTATACTTTGAAAACTTCACATTTTTGTCTCTGACTTGAAGATATCATCGTTTGATACTTGAAATTGATACATATTTTTGTATTTGCATTTTGTGATCCGTGTATCTTCCAATCAAAGACAAAATTGTGAAATTTTCAAAATATAACCTCTAGAATAAGTTCCGATGAATCTTAATTGAATTTACTTTATGGGTGTTGGATCAGTAATCTCGGATCCTTTAGCACTTTCCCAAAAAAGTTAATGAGGAATATGATAAGTCAGGAGATCATTTACGTTTGTATGCACCAGGACTTTAAGCTCGCGGTACCTCAGATTTAGAAATCTCTGATGATCATCAAAATACAAATACATGTAAAAATTGCTTTACAACTCTTGGAATAGTTTTTACCCGATTTTCTTGTGAGGTTCATTTTTGGAATCCTGAATATAATGTCGACTATCACAATGTATAAAATATATGATCTACATTAATGGTATAATAGTATGCTCATTGCTCAATGAATTACTCCAACAGTCAAAAAATATTCTAAATTTAATCTTACTACTACCTAGGGTCAATAGGCATCGAAAAAATTATAATTTCCAGTGTAACAGGCCCCGCCCATTGGCTAATTTTCACTCTTTAGCTCCGCCAATTAGCCACGCTCCCGAATGGATCTTCACATTCTGTTGGCTGAGAACAAGTAGCTCCTACAACTTTGGGGGCGGGGCGAGGGCTGATTTCCACAGCAACCATGCAGGTTGCAAGAGATTTTCGGTGCCTGAGTCAATATGTTTGTATTAAAATAGCATATTGGCCATCGGTAACTCACTGGCCACCCAATAGGGTCACATTTTTAACCTGGGGTATAAGGTAACGTTGCTTTGAGAGGGGCGCTGCACCCCCTCCCCCACTGGACACGTCCAAGCACACACTCACGTTCAAATTTTACTCTTTTTCGAGTACAGAAGTAAACGAAAAGTAAACCTACAGCAAGCCGTAACAGAAGCTCGCCTGAGTAAAGGCGACCATGTGCACATTTTTAGTAGAAAGATAGTAGAAATATGATGTGAGAAATGATAGTAGAAATAGGATCGATTACCAAGCACGTATCCAGTAGAGGGTTGAGGGGGGCGCAGCGCCCCCTAAATCTGAGAAAAAGAGGATTTATTTTTTTAACATCATTTTTGGTTGTGCCCCTTGACCAAGCTTCTAGACACGTATTTGTTGATTACTAAATTCTACAGTAGTTCAAATTAGATCAATATGGATCATAATGGAATATCAAAATCAAAAAGTTTTAAAATTAGTTATATTTGACTATCAAAATAAATCTTAAATTTGGTAGGAGCGGAGTGAAATATTTTCCGCAAACAATTCAAACGCAATTGAACTTTTTAATACCCATTTTCTACTTTGACTATCAAAATGAAACAAAGTGAGCGCGCGGTATCTCAGCAACCAATGGACCGATTTGTCCCAAAATCAATAGGGATCGTCAGTGTGGTCCATATAGGCATCGTTTTTGCAAAGTTTGGTCAATATCCGTCTTTGAATTCGAAAGTTATCGTGGGGACAGAAGGACGGACGTACGGACAGACTGTGCGATTCTATAAGCTCGCTTCCTCAAGCGATGAGCTAAAATTACAATAAAAAACACATAATTTTGTAATTAATCGCTTGACGCTACATTGCTAATTAAGGCTAACTCGGCCTTAAAATGGTCCATTGTCCAGTGATGGCAATATGTATAATGGTGATTAAAAGTATCCGAGTCAAACATGTGGTAGGTAACCGGAGTGATTTGCCAATAGCCAAATTCTCTTTCTAAACAAAAGGTTGACCCTAGAACGTACCAAGGCGAAGTTTTGGAATATTTTTTGACTGTATCAAATACATTCTACCCATCGTACAATATTCCCCCGGAATTGGAATACACACTAGCTTTATTTATAACAGAACTTGGGTCCTGTGACCGGTACATTATATTAGTGATGAACCCAATTGAATGCCGGTGTAATTGGTCTACTAGAAACCATAATTTTTACAAAATTGTTTGTAGATGCACTAGCCCCATGTACTACAGGACTTGGGTCCTGTGACCGCCCATTGTCAATTAATGGCAGTATGTATAATGGTGGTTCAGAGTGACGTAGACTCCTTAGCCAAGTGATCATGATGGGTGACCGGAGAACAAATCATGCCCACATTTCAATTTGAAAACAAAAGTTGGTTGAAGTACGACAGTAGTTGCACAAATACCTATCACAGTCACTTTCTTACTTCAACGTTCAACCCATAAAGTTGATTCGGTCTTAGTAAGGCGTAGTTTTGGAATAATTTTTGACTCTCTATCAACGTTAATCTCTACCTTTGGCCCACTAAATTAGAAACCGTGAGACGTTCAATTGGAATTAATGTAAAACATCTATGCATCTGAATCAAATTCTTCTTAAATCGTACAATACTGCCCCGGAATACACACTAGCTTTATTTCTAACAGGGCCTGGGCCCTGTGACCGCCTAGTATAATATATTTTTCACCCAATTTAAGACCTGTTATTTTACTTGTAGAGCTTTCTTAAAATTATTTTCTACTGAACGATTTAATGTTTAGTTGTTAATTAATAATAACTAAAAAATAAGGTAATAAAAATATAATAAACCTGCAAAAACATTGCATATAAATTTTCTGAATTGCTGGAATTATTTAATTTCCTTCCAGATATTCCATGTCTCTGCAAATGTATCTCTAAAGAATTCGAAACGGGCATCGATACATTCATCTGCAATGTGTAAAAAACGTTATATGAAGAATAAAAATAATTTTCATTAATATTTTGGATTGACTACAACCTACCGTAGTATTAATGCCTTCGGTTTCCGATTTTATGGTCGTATTTTTTGGCTCCCAGCTTAAGATGCTTTCCTGTATGACTTTAATACTAGTTGTAATATTTTTGACTCCCATCTCAATTTTTTCTTCTTTAGATTTAATGTTGTTGATATCTGTTTCTAATTTTCCTAGTTTCTCCCCAATAATGCTGCTAATATATACCTTCAAGTTTTCAATATTGTTTTCCACTTTTCTTTCCCAATTTTTAAGAATCGGTGCCATTTCTTTCAATTTCTCTTCAGTACTATTTGTCAGAGTATTTGTTTCTACTATTTTGGATTCCATTTTTTCTATCTTTTCTTGGACACCACTCGTCTTGTTATTTATTTCCTCTATTTTTTGAGTCATTCTTTGTATCTTATCTTGGGCATCACTTGTTTTAATATCTATTTTTACTATTTTGGAGTGCATATTTAAGATCTTTTTCTTCGGTATTATCAGTCTTTGCATAAACTTCTATCATTTTGGACTCTATTCTTTGGATATTTGAATCGGCACTTTCTAGTTTTGTTTGTATGTTGTTTATCATATCGACCACATCGTATATTTGTTGACGTAATTGGCCAATGGCATTATGAATGTGGTTCCCATTCAAAAATAAACTATAAATACAATTCGAATTTCAATTTTAAAACGATAAAACCAGCGGATTTGGAATAAAAATGCAAATTTATAACCAATTTACAATAATGAAGATCAATAGCTACCAATATGTTACCCGTTTGAAATTTTGTCTGAATCCTCAATACTACCATCCAGATTGGAGCTTGAAATTACGCTGATGTCACTGAGTATATATATCAACCAAAGCACCAATTTTAATTTCGTTTTCATTTCGGATACGTAAAAATCCTTACCTAAATTTCTGAAATTTGCAGCATTAAAAAGTTTTTGTCAGTAAATCATTTAATTATGTTTAATTTTTTGTGACAATATATCATACCAAATTTTCAGCAACAACATTCAACTGACGTATTTGACGTATTATGTAAGACATTCTGTTTTCATTTTGTATGTTTTATTTTATAGTAAAGCTTATTTAAAATACTAAAATGAAATAGTTACCTTAACTCGTTCAGAAAAGGGTAAACAATTTTCTAGATCACAATTTGAAAAAGTAAGACAGGATTTCAAAATTGTATTATTGTAACAGGTTAACAAGATTTTTATTATCTTTAACTTTATTCCCAATTGTTTAGATATTTATAGTTGTGTGGTGTGTTCAAGTCTATAGTCTATAACTATCTACTTAGTCAATTAATTGACTGGCAGGATTTAAATAAACTCATGATTCACATCAGGTTCGTCATCTGACCAATGGATTTATTGAATTATGGGTAGATGGTAGTTCACTAAGGAGAATCTTTAACATTATTACATTAATTAGGTTCACATATAATAAATATAACTTATACAACTTTTTTTTTGTATATGGCAATAGTAACATAGATAGAAATGAATGGGTATAATCTAACGATGAATTCTCCTAGATTGTCAAAAATCACAACTGTAGCACCAAAAATATCAAGAAACTATAGTAATTACAAATTGAATATGTAGATTTTAATATAAATTTAACAATAAATGTCAAATACCTACAATTATAGATGGAAATGTTGGATCAAAAACAATAATTTGTCAGCTGAGTAAAATGCATCCGCATTTTACGTGTATCAAACGTATTTTCGGTGTCTGTGACGATTTAAATTTCCTCTCTCTTCAAATCATCAATCAAGGATAAGATTAAATTCAGTTTCTCTTGGATTTCTGCTAAATTCTCACCGCAATTATGCTGAAAATCTGCGAAAGTTATAATCAGGTTATTAGGTGGATCAGGATGGATCTTAGAAAGGTCAGGTGATTTCAAAGTTGATATTATTACTAAGGAGTCCTATAATTTTCTATTTTCTTCTTTACAATGCACAACACTTAAACCTACATTAGCTATCGAGAAGATTCGAATTTCCAGTGTAACGTGTAGCATTGCCCACCCATTTCGATAAAATGCCACGTTCCTGACCGCGGAGTGGCATTTTATTGGCTATGACAAACCCTAAGCTTCTCCTAATTTGGCGGCGAGGCAAGGGTGAAGGGTAAGCAAATCAAAGGCCAATTTTCGCAGATTATCAATGAATTTTGTGCCGAATCCTCGTTTTGCAATGAATTGAATTAAAATTCAAAAATTTAAAATACACGTAACGTACGTATGAACGTAACAAGTTAGAAACCTAACTAACTGCTAAATTAATTCTAAAATACAGTTTCTGTTGTGGCTAACCTACATTGACAGGACAAGAATATCAAATGTTTTACACTAGAAGTCAGTTTTGATAAAAATTATTTTAATGAAATTACGAAATAATTTTCTAATGGAAAGCGGTAGTAATTATACTTTTTCATTGTGTCAATTATATGTTGTATTTCATTAAAAGCGTATTACCTATTTGCCGTTTTTCAAGTTGTTTCAGACGGTCGTTGATTGCTTTTAAAAAAAGTTAAAAAGTTAAAAGTTGTGTTTTATAGTCTTTCATGGCAGCATCAGGTCGTCAAATCGACTAGGTCATTCAGATCAGACCTGAATTAGAGATTTTTATCTCTACTTTTCAGCCACTGACTCTTTTGAGGATTTGGCAATATCGGAATACGAAGAGACAAGCCTTATTATATTCCCGGCCTTATAAGGGACAGGCTCCTCTATCACCATTTACCTCATGGAATATTCCCCGTACTGTGCACCGAGCCAAGAATACCCCTTATCAGCCTTTGGCAGACCTCGGAAAAAGCCATAGCCGTTACCGGGAATCGAACCCATCTTGCTAGAGTTCAAATTCAAGCTAGGCGGCCCAGTGCGAGACCTGGTACCAACCTAGCTAGCTTGCCAAGGCAAAGGACTGTCATTATTAACATTTGAAGGCATTTGATTTACATTTTGGTTTTCGGTAATATTTCTTTTGAAAAATGTCAATTATATAGTTTATACTCTCCGGTAATTGTGCGTCAACTTTTCGGTCTAGTTCACTATATGATTGTAACTAAAGGTAGACACTCCGAGTTATATTAGATCGCGGCCAATTGTGGCTACAATGAATTAAAAGTGCACCCAAAGAGATAAAAATTCAATGTGGAAATTGTAATTAAACTACTGAATATAGCTACATAATAAATAAAGTATTTCATAATAGCATCTTTGCTGGAATAATTTTTAAATCCCATTACAATTGTCGGTAATTAAAAAGTAATCTAATTTTGCAGAAACGGTGAAAAATAAGAATCAACTACCGTTCCCTTTATTGTTACCCTATGCCAAAGCGACAACACAATAAAATCTAATTCAAACTACGCTAAAAAAATTTAATTAAAACTGTACTTAAAAGATTGGAACAGTGGATTAACCTATACGATATTATACCTATTATACAATACTATACCTATACGATATTGTATGTATTAATCCAGATGAGAAACGGATATTTCATCAGCTATGAAGGAATTTTGTAGTTGTTGAACTTGAAGTGATAGAGCTTTTAGTCGCAGTTCATGCTCTTCTTCTTCCATCCTCAATCGTTTTTTCTCTGATTCGATTTGTACTTGCAGCAAATCATTTTTTAGACGATGAAAATCCTCTTCAAGTGAGATTATTAACTCTTGCCTCACTGATAATTTTTGCTTATCTGGAGCTATAAATAAATAAAGCATCCTTCCGATTATTTTATTAGTGTTGTTTTATCCATATTAAAATAATTTCAATAACGTACGGTTGATAGCCACTGTATCAGCACTTTCATTGATTTTCTTGATATGATTCCTTCCTTTTTGAAATCCAACTGTGTTAGGATCTATGAAAGGAATAATATTCAGGTTTTAATCTATTGTAACTTACAGTCAAGCATATTGTAAGTAGTATAAAAATGAATCTGCATTTTATAGCACAACGTGAATAAAACATTTATTGTTTAGAAATGTTATTCACCCAACGGAACAAAAGAATTAGAGGGACTTTCTGTGGCTTCATTATTTGCATCGTGGTCCAATGGATTAAATAAGTGTAGTTTCTGAGCGCGGACTATCGCTGCTACTTGTAACGAAATACTTCCGACTTCTGTGCACTTTTTGCAATCTCCAGTTTTCTTTGATATTTTTAACTGCAACTGAAGCCTGTGATTTGTCAACAATTTATTAATCATTAGAAGTTAAATGTTTATCAAATATAAAACTATATACAAATATTTCATTAGAAGATTGTAGAACACAGATAGAGAGAGGTAATCTCTTTGAAAATACGGGCGTTAGAATGTAAAATATTTATAGTTAGGAGCCTAATGAGTAAATTAATTTTAAAATGTAATAGCTGTTGGGTTGGAATATTAGTCAAAGTATCCCTATATTTATTTGTTAGATTCACAGAAAGTTATTTAAAAGATAAAGACCAAAATTAATTAATTTTGTATCGCCGATTTAAAAATAACATAAATGTATTAATTCAAAAGGAATTAATTTTTCTATCAGCCAATAAGAGCGATTAGTGCCCCCAATGGCTGAATCCAACTCTGATTGATGATCAATTGTTTAATTTGTTAATTTATGACAAAAATCATAAGCTGCTTAGCTTTCATACTTTGGCACCAAATTTTATTTAAAATTTAAACATGTAATTTAAATGAAAATATTTTTACAATTTATACCACATACCTCTCTACTTGTTAGGGGTGGTATACCATTAAAAACCACTTATCACTGGTAAGTGGTAAAGAATTTTGTAAACTAGTTGTGGCTAGTCTACGTCGAAATGATTGTAGTCATTTTTTAGCCGAAAACCATTTCGGAAAACAAAAATGTGATTTTTATTATCTGTTGCAAATTTACGAAATATTCGGTAATTAAATTATAGATTGACCCTGAAAAATCATATGCACAAAACCCATCTTATAGAGATGACACCGAAAATACATAATGTCGTCTGCTTAACATTAGAAGGTGACATAAAAAACTATCAAGGCCGCTACCAACGTAACCAAACTTTTTATCATGACTGCAACAATATGAGAAGCCACTGATAGCCACGGCGAATCATGTGACAATGTAACAGAAAATGCACATGTTTTGTGTATTTTCGGTGGGCAGCCGGGCGTTACAGTCCATATTATTTATTTTTTATCCTACATATCACAATATAGCGACAGCGTCAAATAAAAACAACTTTAAATGTTTTTTATTCAAAAAATGTCATGTAAAAAGCAAATATTTTATACCACTTTGTCCGGAAAAGTAAGATAATTATTCCATACATTCTAGTTACCAATGGGTGTTACGTATGTCGCACGCCAGTGCCGAAACCATGACTGTGTGACCTTTACCACACACTTGGTAACTAGACACTCTTCCAAGCACGTATCCAGTACGAGGCGGGGGCGCACACCTACACCTAAATCTGAGGGAAAAACAAATTTTCCCAAAAAAGGCCGAAAAAGGAAAATATTTTTTTGCGCTTCGCGAGAAAATGTCCCATTTTTGACATAATTTTTGGTTGCGTCCCCCTAGACCAAATTTCTTGATACGTGCCTGCTCTCCCTCAATAATTTCAAAGTAATTACCATAAATATTTACAATTTACCAATGTTGGATATTTCTTTAATTCGGCTTCACCATTCATCTGCTTAAAAGTTTTAGAGCTTATCGCCGGTTTTAAAAGCGTAGATGAAGGTGTTAGAGGTTGGAGTGGAAGACTGTCCACCGACGGTGTTGCAACTGTTTTCACAGGATGGGACAGGTTTAAATCACAAATTGACGCCCCATCAGAAATTGATGTGCATGTTTTATGCATGGAAAGTTGGTCGATAGATGTCTATGTATAGCAATTTTAAGGTGGCATTTAAATCGTTTCATAGATTTCGTTATCAATGTAATTGTTCAAGTTAAAATTACTTACCAAATTGGTTTGAGCAAAGGATGATGTTAGGAATGTAGTTTCGTTAGTTTTAATTTTTTGAGGTAAAGGTAGTTCTTCATCAGAGAGTGAAGAAGACCAAGTCTGGATTTCTTTTTTTCCATATTCAGGTTCACTCGCATTAGATGTTTGTTCTTCTGTTCCCGACGTTGGTCTGGCCATATCCAAAGAGGCTTTAAGCAATAATGAAAATTAGTTTTATTGTCCATTCCCATAAAATAAAATTTACGGCATTTAGCTTTAAGTTTACGGCTTACCGTAAATGCCGCAAACTATTATTTAGCTACAAGAAGCAATTAAATTCAAAAGTATTCACTAATTATTGCAGTATTTGACATTTCTCCCAATAATAAAAACACAACAGAAATAATATTTTAAAGTTCTATTTTCTATTAATTGTAATTAGTTGTGGAAAACATTTTTCATTTTTAAAAAAATTATAAAATACATATCGTCTGCTTAATGTTACAATGTAACAAGCCATTTTATCATGGCTGCTACAAAGTAACAATCCATTTTATCATGACTGCGACAAAGTAAAAAGCCACATCTCAGGATACAGTGGTTACCAGTGTATCCCGGAAACTTCAAATAGTTTACACCATGTCGACTTTTATACTCTGACTATACAAGATGCATAGGTTTAGCAGTAAGGCTAAAGCAAATGATATATTGTTGGCTTAAAATCAGCATCACTAGAAACTAATAAAGAAGTTTTTCAGCAAAGAAGCTCCATCTTGAGCTTTCATATTTCGAAAGTAGATTATTCGGAATCCGATTACTACCTCATTTAGAAATATTATTGCCTGTCTATTCACTCTACAAATAAATTAAGTACATCCTGAAATGTTTAAAATAAATACTACATGCGTTTGTATTAGTAATAAATATCACGTGCCCTATATTTATCATTTATTTAAAATATCTAATTTTATTTTACCTATTTATTTTTTCGAAATATTTCAAATGTAATCTCGGACAATCTGATTGTCATCGTAAGGTCATTTAAAAAATTAGTGAATTAATTGTTAAAACATATACCCAATTCAGAGACATCATCCATTGCAACTGGAAATACACGATTTGGAATTTTCGTAGTTACCATCTTTAGTGTTTTTAAAAACGCTAAGACATGTACTTGCAAAGTATAATGCCACATCCTTTCTAAGAGAAGTGTAAAGAAAGACCCAATTAAGATGTATCCACAAACGAAGAAAATGGTGTGAATCTTCATCGAAAGACTTATAGCCATTGCCCGAGACTCTTCATGTTTCAGTTTCGAATGGGATATTATATACTTCAAATCATATTCAAAAAAGTATTGTTGCTGAAAATATTTTAAAAAGCCTCTTTCTTGCATGGTCTGAAAATATGAACGGAATTTGTAACGGTAGCAATTTTGGAATTTGTAAGAATAAGGCTCAGTAAGATCTGTTTCTTTTACTGTCATGCAGACTCCATCTACGGATATTATGGATGGTATTAAGGGCACGAGGTATTTACTTACCTCTTTACGCATTACGGCAAATAGTTTCACCATAAAGTTGGTCAACAACTTGTATGTCAATAAACTGTATCCCATATTTCTGTCATTAGGTGATGCATCGATTTGCCAATCGAATCTGTATACACTTTTGTCATATTTATCCCGAATTTTATATTTTTCAAAGAATTCAATTTGCCTTTCGTCCACATTTCGAATAGTATCTTTCTGTTGCAACAACTTGTACCCATTTTCCACGAGATCTTTAAAATCCACAAATTGTTTTCTGTCTGGTGGTGCAATAATCTCGCTTGTTATCCACGTTTCATATTGAGTAGCAATTACAAATCCCATCGACACAATTACCAAATACAAAATGTTTCTTCCTCTATTGGAAACTTCCTGATTTAGAAGAACGGCTATTGTGAATACGAGAATTATTTGTAATTTCTGGTATAAAGAAGTAATTTTGAAGCTCAAAACATAAAATGAAATCGGGATTAGCGAGAATAGCAGCCACCAGCAATAATCATCAAAAGTATTTTGAATCAGAACTGTCAAAGGAGTGTCGAGGGAAATGAGGATTTGCTTCACAGTAGTACGGAATGATCTCTAGAAAGTATTCAATGAAAAGAGTTTCATGCCAATTTAGATTATAAGTGTTCACTCTATGTAGAAGCATGCCAATTTCTCCATATATTTTATGATCTTTTGTATGTTGATATCCCCTTGCATATACTGCAGTGAAGTTTAATCTCTCAGCCATCAACTCAACAGCTCTCATTGAATTTTCACAAATATATCCCATTTTCATTGTTGAGTAGATTGTTCCCCGGCATGTTGGATCTTTAATAGGACCATTGAAAAAATATTGACCATTATAACCACCAATATCAATGCCATGAAGATTGCTATTTAAAGTAATCCAAATCTTTTCCCATTCTTCCTCGGGTAATCTATTTTTAATCCGATAAAGGGATAAACCCTCACTTTCTGGATTGTAGAGAATTGAGTGTACACTGAATATTTGTTGTATTCTCTCATTGCAAATATGAAGAGAGGAACCATCAAATTATAAATAAGTCTTGAATACCTATCTGAATTTATCCATTTCAATTCATCTTTGGTGACAATTATAAATCTGGAGTTCCGACGATTTATTTCTTGTCCGAAGTATTGAACCAGATCAGTCAAAGTAGAGTATGGATCAATTAGAATATTTACATTGCACAAATTCTTTGACAGATCCCGTGGATTGTCCCAATGACGACCGAAGAGAGTTATATCGTAATTGGGCGTTGCCAAGGTCCAAGGTTGGCCATTTTGGTTGGACAATATAAAAGCTGTCTGCCACTCGGACTGGTAAAACGTGACCATGTTAAAATCACAATTACTATAAAATGACAAACTTGAGAAACATTGAACATTGGTACACGCAATGGCAATTAATAAAAATAGGATAAAACGGATAATAAAATACATTTAGTTAAATTCTAAAGCTACAAAATTATTTTAATAATTCAAATAGTAGAAAATGTAACAATATTATTTCATCAAATGTGGAAGAGCACTTTAGCTATGTCACTAAGAGTAGTGTTAAAAGCACAGGAGATTCCCAACCTCTAGTAAATATTATACCGCATTGTATACTTAAATTCAGAATGATTTCCATATCCCAATTGGCCCACTAAAATTGACAGTACATGCTTACATAAAATTCAAATATTTGTACATTTCAGTTAAGTGTAAACAATAACTGAATTTAACCAAAAGATGAAGGAACACACAAACCTATAATATTTTGTTTTTAATAAGTTTCACTTTACTTCGGTTCTGCTGACTTTGAATGCAATCTTTGGGAACAATATAGAGGTAAATGGCAACACTGATCTTGTTACTGAATTGGACTTAATTTAAAGTCACCTTAAATTTGTCGCGTAAGTACGTCAAAATCAATTACGATGTATTGACGCAATTAAATAAGTATAATACATCTTTGTCTAGAAAATTGGTGGAGAAAACAAAAATCGATGTTATTATAGCTTAGTTCATTGTAAAAATTATTTTATTGGAATCGTTATTAAATTGCATTGCAGTACACGTCAGATGATGCCACAGACAAACGTCTCCTTTTTTAGCGGAAATTCCCAGTACAAATGCCACATTAATTAGCAATGACTTCCGGACCATTCTTGGCTTGGATTTAGTTAGTGTCTTAAAACTTTGGCTGTAACCAAGATATTTGATAACAAATCATCTATTCAAAACTTCTTTCACTTTAGTTCTCAACTTTTCTGAAATAAAATCAAGCAGGTTCTTTCATTTTTATTAAGGTTTGGAAGATGTCTGATGTTTTGGTCCTTAATGATTATAGTTTTGTGTCCACTATTAAAAATCAGAACAGGATCCAGATCTATAAAATGTTAAAATTAAACCCTCTAGAAATAGATTATATTTCTGTTATCAAATGATATGCTTTAACAGTATAGTGAAATTAGTTTGAGATGAAAGCATTAAATTACCTGATCAATGATTTAATGGAAATACCAATATAATCTTCATAATAATGTCTCGACTCAATAATCTGCAGGCTATCCTTTCACAAGCAAGCCTTCTTTATCGGCATTAGAAAATTCTTGTGATATTTTTTAGCTATCATAATTCTCTAATCTATAAGCTATAGTCATATCAAATATTTAAGCGTGTTTTGGCCAAAACAGTTTGTCACTGAGAGACGATGGGCTTTGCTGACGTCAATCGGGTTTTCTTGGCTTTCCACTATCTAACATTGTAAGGATAATTCCTGAGGTGAATACAGTACGATATAAAATAACATAATATATCACTGATATTTCTGTATTAGAATCACAAGTATTATAACTATTAACTGTATTTCCGTAGAGAAGAGATATTAAGCATAGCATCCACAAGCACACTCGGTCGATTGTACAAATAAGTTGACTGTGAAATTAGCATGAACCAATTTAACATAAGTTCGTACCTCTTGCAGGCTTTATTAATTATTTTTTATTATAACTATGGCAGAAATAGCAAAAAATGGTTTTTAATTTGTACATTTAAAATATCGGAGGAAGAAATTTTATAGACATTTGTTGGCCAACGAAGTTTAAAATTTTAATAATTGCAGTGGTGGGGAAAGTTATGTTAAACTAAAAATGTTGAAAAAGGTTTTACTTTTACCTTTAAACTTTATCACCGACAAATTATTTTTTAAGTTTTTAACATTAATGAAAGTATACATAAATGAGTTCTTGACTCAATAAAGAAACCTTTTTTATCTTAAACCAAACCACACTTTCCTGTAGCATTAGGAATTCTTGATTGTTTTGGCCTGAAATATTCCTTTGTATTTAAGTTCCATCAAATATTTATTGGTTTTCTGGCCCAGCTCGAATGTGTCTCTGAGAAGCGAAGGTCTTTGCTGACGTCAAACCAATTCCACCAATTTCTCCAACTCTCACCTTGACCATCATCGATTATTAGTGCTAAACAAAGGAAGGAGTAGAATAAAACTGGAAAGGAATAAAGTTAAAACAAAATTTACTTATAAAATCAATACATGAATACAACGCAGTAAACTTTATCACAAATGTTTATCAATATAAGAATGTTAATTAAATGCTTAGCATCTGATATTGGCATTATGATCATTAACATCTGCATTATTTTTTGATAGAATTCGCATCAAAATTGATTCCAGCAGTAAGATTAGATATAGGGATAGAAGAAGGTAATTTTGTTTGAACGTTGAGTCGACTTTAATTCCACTTATTTCAAGAATTCTGTTGTATTCTGAAAATTCTGAAAACGGTATTAACTTAACCTAACCGATCACCGGTATAGATATATAGTAAAATTCTACAATATATTAAAAGCCAATGATGAAATATAAAGATGATGACAGAGTATGGAGACTACTATAGACAGTTGAAAATTGCATGCTAGGGTATGTCATGTCAAAATTTAATTCTTTTCCTAGTCTCAGGCATTTTAAACAATTGTTTCTTCAAAAATAACTTTAGCAATACAAAAACTGAAGCTAGGGGGGACTCTAAATCACATTATACTATAAGCTGTTACAAATGTCACCAAAATTATTGCTCAAAAGGTTGATTTATTATTAGTTTGCAAATGAAATTTTATTTGATTATTCAAACAGAAGAAATACCCTTCAACTGTAAACAGAACATTAAGGATTTTTTCGCTAAA
>JAECZT010000022.1:0-109755 GCA_020055645.1 Tomocerus qinae | reverse complement strand
CGAAATCAAGTAACATGCTCTCTTTGGTATGGTGCTAGATAGAAAAATACCTCCACCTCAAAATCTCAAGATATTTTGAATTTTGTGATTTTTGTATGGAAGTGTGATATGTATGTTGATGTATCGGAAAAATTTTCCCAAGTGAACTAAAGTAAATTATGACCGTAGCGACATCAAGTAACATGCTCTCTTTGGTATGGTGCTAGATAAAAAAATACCCCCACCCCAAAATGTCAAGATATTTTGAATTTTGTGATTTTTGTATGGAAGTGTGATATGTATGTTGATGCATCGGAAAAATTTTCCCAAGTGAACTAAAGTAAATTATGACCGTAGCGACATCAAGTAACATGCACTCTTTCGTATGGTGCTAGATAAAAAAAAAGCCACCCCAAAATCTCAAGATATTTTGAATTTTGTGATTTTTGTATGGAAGTGTGATATGTATGTTGATGCATCGGAAAAATTTTCCCAAGTGAACTAAATTAAATTATGACCGTAGCGACATCAAGTAACATGCTCTCTTTCGTATGGTGCTAGATAGAAATAAACTCCCACCCCAAAATCTCAAGATATTTTGAATTTTGTGATTTTTGAATGGAAGTGTGATATGTATGTTGATGCATCGGAAAAATTTTCCCAAGTGAACTAAAGTAAATTATGACCGTAGCGACATCAAGTAACAGGCTCTCTTTCGTATGGTGCTAGATAGAAAAATACCCCCACCCCTAAATCTCAAGATATTTTCAATTTTGTGATTTTTGTATGGAAGTTATATATGTATGTTGATGCATCGGAAAAAATTTTCCAAGTGAACTAAAGTAAATTATGACCGTAGAGACATCAAGTAACATGCTCTCTTTCGTATGGTGCTAGATAGAAAAATACCGCCACCCCAAAATCTCAAGATATTTTGAATTTTGTGATTTTTGTATGGAAGTGTGATATGTATGTTGATGCATCGGAAAAATTTTCCCAAGTGAACTAAAGTAAATAATGACCGTAGCGACATCAAGTAACATGCTCTCTTTCGTATGGTGGTAGATAGAAAAATACCCCCACCCCAAAATCTCAAGATATTTTGAATTTTGTGATTTTTGTATGGAAGTGTGATATGTATGTTGATGCATCGGAAAAATTTTCCCAAGTGAACTAAAGTAAATTATGACCGTACCGACATCAAGTAACATGCTCTCTTTCGTATGGTGCTAGATAGAAAAATACATCCACCTCAAAATCTTAAGATATTTTGAATTTTGTGATTTTTGTATGGAAGTGTGATATGTATGTTAATGCATCGGAAAAATTTTCCCAAGTGAACTAAAAGAAATTATGACCGTAGGGACATCAAGTAACATGCTCTCTTTCGTATGGTGCTAGATAGAAAAATACCCCCACCCCAAAATCTGAAGATATTTTGAATTTTGTGATTTTTGTATGTAAAGTGTGATATGTATGTTGATGCATCGAAAAAATTTTCCCAAGTGAACTAAAGTAAATTATGACCGTAGCGAAATCAAGTAACATGCTCTCTTTGGTATGGTGCTAGATAGAAAAATACCTCCACCCCAAAATCTCAAGATATTTTGAATTTTGTGATTTTTGTATGGAAGTGTGATATGTATGTTGATGTATCGGAAAAATTTTCCCAAGTGAACTAAAGTAAATTATGACCGTAGCGACATCAAGTAACATGCTCTCTTTGGTATGGTGCTAGATAGAAAAATACCCCCACCCCAAAATGTCAAGATATTTTGAATTTTGTGATTTTTGTATGGAAGTGTGATATGTATGTTGATGCATCGGAAAAATTTTCCCAAGTGAACTAAAGTAAATTATGACCGTAGCGACATCAAGTAACATGCACTCTTTCGTATGGTGCTAGATAAAAAAAAAGCCACCCCAAAATCTCAAGATATTTTGAATTTTGTGATTTTTGTATGGAAGTGTGATATGTATGTTGATGCATCGGAAAAATTTTCCCAAGTGAACTAAATTAAATTATGACCGTAGCGACATCAAGTAACATGCTCTCTTTCGTATGGTGGTAGATAGAAAAATAACCCCACCCCAAAATCTCAAGATATTTTGAATTTTGTAATTTTTGTATGGAAGTGTGATATGTATGTTGATGCATCGGAAAAATTTTCTCAAGTGAACTAAAGTTAATTATGGCCGTAGCGACATCAAGTAACATGCTCTCTTTCGTATGGTGCTAGATAGAAAAAAACTCCCACCCCAAAATCTCAAGATATTTTGAATTTTGTGATTTTTGAATGGAAGTGTGATATGTATGTTGATGCATCGGAAAAATTTTCCCAAGTGAACTAAAGTAAATTATGACCGTAGCGACATCAAGTAACAGGCTCTCTTTCGTATGGTGCTAGATAGAAAAATACCTCCACCCCTAAATCTCAAGATATTTTCAATTTTGTAATTTTTGTATGGAAGTTATATATGTATGTTGATGCATCGGAAAAAATTTTCCAAGTGACCTAAAGTAAATTATGACCGTAGAGACATCAAGTAACATGCTCTCTTTCGTATGGTGCTAGATAGAAAAATACCGCCACCCCAAAATCTCAAGATATTTTGAATTTTGTGATTTTTGTATGGAAGTGTGATATGTATGTTGATGCATCGGAAAAATTTTCCCAAGTGAACTAAAGTAAATAATGACCGTAGCGACATCAAGTAACATGCTCTCTTTCGTATGGTGGTAGATAGAAAAATACCCCCACCCCAAAATCTCAAGATATTTTGAATTTTGTGATTTTTGTATGGAAGTGTGATATGTATGTTGATGCATCGGAAAAAATTTTCCCAAGTAAACTAAAGTAAATTATGACCGTAGCGACATCAAGTAAAATGCTCTCTTTCGGATGGTGGTAGATAGAAAAATACCGCCACCCCAAAATCTCAAATATTTTGAATTTTGTGATTTTTGTATGGAAGTGTGATATGTATGTTGATGCAACGAAAAAATTTTCTCAAGTGAACTAAAGTTAATTATGGCCGTAGCGACATCAAGCAACATGCTCTCTTTCGTATGGTGCTAGATAGAAAAATACCGCCACCCCAAAATCTCAAGATATTTTGAATTTTGTGATTTTTGTATGAAAAGTGTGATATGTATGTTGATGCATCGGAAAAATTTTCCCAAGTGAACTAAAGTAAATTATGACCGTAGCGACATCAAGTAACATGCTCTCTTTCGTATGGTGCTAGATAAAAAAATACCTCCACCCCAAAATCTCAAGATATTTTCAATTTTGTGATTTTTGTATGGAAGTTATATATGTATGTTGATGCATTGGAAAAAATTTCCCAAGTGAACTAAAGTAAATTATGACCGTAGACACATCAAGTAACATGCTCTCTTTCGTATGGTGCTAGATAGAAAAATACCGCTACCCCAAAATCTCAAGATATTTTGAATTTTGTGATTTTTGTATGGAAGTGTGATATGTATGTTGATGCATCGGAAAAATTTTCCCAAGTGAACTAAAGTAAATTATGACCGTAGCGACATCAAGTAACATGCTCTCTTTCGTATGGTGGTAGATAGAAAAATACCCCCACCCCAAAATCTCAAGATATTTTGAATTTTGTGATTTTTGTATGGAAGTGTGATATGTATGTTGATGCATCGGAACAATTTTCTCAAGTGAACTAAAGTAAATTATGACCGTAGCGACATCAAGTAACATGCTCTCTTTCGTATGGTACTAGATAGAAAAATACCGCCACCCCACAATCTCAAGATATTTTGAATTTTGTGATTTTTGTATGGAAGTGTGATATGTATGTTGATGCATCGGAAAAATTTTCCCAAGTGAACTAAAGTAAATTATGACCGTAGCGACATCAAGTAACATGCTCTCTTTCGTATGGTGCTAGATAGAAAAATACCTCTACCCCAAAATCTCAAGATATTTTCAATTTTGTGATTTTTGTATGGAAGTTATATATGTATGTTGATGCATTGGAAAAAATTTCCCAAGTGAACTAAAGTAAATTATGACCGTAGACACATCAAGTAACATGCTCTCTTTCGTATGGTGCTAGATAGAAAAATACCGCTACCCCAAAATCTCAAGATATTTTGAATTTTGTGATTTTTGTATGGAAGTGTGATATGTATGTTGATGCATCGGAAAAATTTTCCCAAGTGAACTAAAGTAAATTATGACCGTAGCGACATCAAGTAACATGCTCTCTTTCGTATGGTGGTAGATAGAAAAATACCCCCACCCCAAAATCTCAAGATATTTTGAATTTTGTGATTTTTGTATGGAAGTGTGATATGTATGTTGATGCATCGGAACAATTTTCTCAAGTGAACTAAAGTAAATTATGACCGAAGCGACATCAAGTAACATGCTCTCTTTCGTATGGTACTAGATAGAAAAATACCGCCACCCCACAATCTCAAGATATTTTGAATTTTGTGATTTTTGTATGGAAGTGTGATATGTATGTTGATGCATCGGAAAAATTTTCCCAAGTGAACTAAAGTAAATTATGACCGTAGCGACATCAAGTAACATGCTCTCTTTCGTATGGTGCTAGATAGAAAAATACCTCTACCCCAAAATCTCAAGATATTTTCAATTTTGTGATTTTTGTATGGAAGTTATATATGTATGTTGATGCATTGGAAAAAATTTCCCAAGTGAACTAAAGTAAATTATGACCGTAGACACATCAAGTAACATGCTCTCTTTCGTATGGTGCTAGATAGAAAAATACCGCTACCCCAAAATCTCAAGATATTTTGAATTTTGTGATTTTTGTATGGAAGTGTGATATGTATGTTGATGCATCGGAAAAATTTTCCCAAGTGAACTAAAGTAAATTATGACCGTAGCGACATCAAGTAACATGCTCTCTTTCGTATGGTGGTAGATAGAAAAATACCCCCACCCCAAAATCTCAAGATATTTTGAATTTTGTGATTTTTGTATGGAAGTGTGATATGTATGTTGATGCATCGGAACAATTTTCTCAAGTGAACTAAAGTAAATTATGACCGTAGCGACATCAAGTAACATGCTCTCTTTCGTATGGTACTAGATAGAAAAATACCGCCACCCCACAATCTCAAGATATTTTGAATTTTGTGATTTTTGTATGGAAGTGTGATATGTATGTTGATGCATCGGAAAAATTTTCCCAAGTGAACTAAAGTAAATTATGACCGTAGCGACATCAAGTAACATGCTCTCTTTCGTATGGTGCTAGATAGAAAAATACCTCTACCCCAAAATCTCAAGATATTTTCAATTTTGTGATTTTTGTATGGAAGTTATATATGTATGTTGATGCATTGGAAAAAATTTCCCAAGTGAACTAAAGTAAATTATGACCGTAGACACATCAAGTAACATGCTCTCTTTCGTATGGTGCTAGATTGAAAAATACCGCCACCCCAAAATCTCAAGATATTTTGAATTTTGTGATTTTTGTATGGAAGTGTGATATGTATGTTGATGCATCGGAAAAATTTTCCCAAGTGAACTAAAGTAAATTATGACCGTAGCGACATCAAGTAACATGCTCTCTTTCGTATGGTGCTAGATAGAAAAATACATCCACCTCAAAATCTTAAGATATTTTGAATTTTGTGATTTTTGTATGGAAGTGTGATATGTATGTTGATGCATCGGAAAAATTTTCCCAAGTGAACTAAAGTAAATTATGACCGTAGCGACATCAAGTAACATGCTCTCTGTTACGGCCAGCTATCTTTCTTTCTAGCCGTAAAACGCTATCTCGCAAAACTCAAGTCTGCTTAATAGAGCTTCGTTTCAACTTCTCGAAGGACCAGCCTTAAAGGCAATTTTACTCTGACTATATATAGATGAATGTTTCTAAGAATCGTTCACCTTTGATCCGAGGACCTGGGCTAATTGAATTCTTAACAGACTAACTATATGCAGAGATCAGACAATACAATTATGAATCAAATGCTACTGATTGCTTGAGGAATATACTAATAATTCTCTGGAAAATGACTGGAGCCTTTCACATAAAGTTACATCAGCTGTCAGCCCTTTCTCGAATTATAGCAATTCTCTCAAATCAGAATTACGCTACAATGAAGGTACACAAGACCACAAGACAGTTACAGGAACTGAGACAATATCTTTATTTACAATACAAATCAATCAAACACATACAGCCATACACAATCACAGTGATAATCGGCTTGTACGTCAAAGGCAGGCAGGTCTGCAACAAATCAACAAATGCTAAGGCAGCTCAGGGCATTCCCTTCTGGCACTACACCTTAGGAGGTCAGTTTCCATGACAGAACACTGCACTGGCCTAATCGGTACAAACCGATTTTTACATATACAAAATTCACGATTTTTCACCGACGACTTTCACTTTCATCGGTAATTTTCAGATCATACACACAACTTTACATATACAAATTATACATCATTCGAATCCAAATGATTCGTAGTATTTGTTTTTGCATTCAAACAATTTCTACATATACATAAAACAATTAAAATTACATAATTATATTAAATTTACATTATTCACAATTTAAATAATTTCCTAAAGCTAAGAAATAAATAAATAGATACCATAATATTACAAATAAATATTTTGTATTTTCATTTCACTGGATCATTCAATGTGTCGACAACATACTTCCCCCGGTAGATGCTCCTTGGGGACATCTCCATCTTCACTCACGTCGATACATTCAGCTGAGACGGTCCTTAGAATGATCCGATCTACAAATCTCGTACGATACAAATCCGAGATGATCCTTCGTATGATCCAATCTACAGATCTCGTACGACTCAAATCCAACATCACGGAATTCTGGGTTCATCGGGTCCAATAGATACTCACTGATAGACATCAACAATTTATCAGGAGCTTTAGGCGGAAACGGCTCATTCAAAACAGAGCGCCAGAAAACAAATTCAAACAACATGGCGTCCATCACATCACTCTCAAGGGATCTCAATTTCTCTGAGTACATCATTACAGGATGTGGCAAATCTCCATGAGCTCTAAACATGGCTCTTCCAATACCAGACTTTTCAATAACAGCTGGCAACAATTTCAAACAATTAACATAGGTCGGCAATTTATTTTCAACATAAACTTGCCCTGACATGACCGGAGACACTAACGATTCATTCTTAGTGTCTCTCGGACTCAAAGTCACAAGATTCGGAAGATTACAATTCTTCTCGTTCACTGATTCAGACATACATTCATCAATCTTTGTACAATACTGTTCTGCAAAGACTGGAATTTCATTCATTTTACTCTTCATTGGACACGGACATTTCACATTAACAATAACAGCTTTCTTATTGTCATCACATGACATTACGTTACTGTCGGAAACTTTCTCTACAAATTCTTCGTGATATAAATCATTTATCACACGTTCACTTACATTCTGGTACACATGACCTGTGAATCCATCATTACTATTTTGATGGTCACCTGAATTTCCATAAAGGGTCCAGCCTAGTCTTGTCTTGACTACCATGGGTGCATTTGCAGGACCTTCTACAACTTGCAATGGGACAATCAACTGTGCATTATTCAGACCAATAAGTATTTTTGGCTGATCATTACTTAAATTCGGCAACGGTATTGTTCTTAAGTGTTTCCACTTACGTTTCAAATTCTTGCCACTCAAACTTACTTTTGGCAAAGATAAGCTTGTTGTGGTCTGGAAGTTATCTACAATATAGGACTCTTCACATTTTAGTCCTTTAATTCCAATTGTCACTTTCATGGAATTCTCAGATCTCGCATTTGAATTAATCCACTGTAACCGTAGTGGCAATTCTTTTCCAGACACTCCAATCTGTGCAGCCAAATCAGCATCTATTAGGGACACAGTGGAGGCACTATCCAACATGGCATAAGTCTTTACATTTCCATTAGGACCAGATATACTTACTGGTAGCACACACAAAGATACTTCAGCACAGCCTGAAGCATGGCCACAAGTCTGGCGTTTAGACTCTTCTCTAGACTTTTTTACCGAAAAGTGTAAGAATGGATGGTGTAATTGGTCACAATCATTAACACCACAACTCGTTTGGTCATCACAGTCTGCTGCTATGTGGTCATCCTTTAAACAACGATAGCATAGTCGTTCTTTTGTTGCCCAATCCCATCTTTCTTCAGGGTACTTTTTCAGCAACTCTCTGCACTTATAAAAGTAATGTCCATACTTTTTGCAGAATATACAGCACTGTTTTCCTTCTACAGTAGCAGCAATCACATCTTGTCTTTCGTTGTGGACTTTGACATGACTGTCTCTTTTCTTGTCATAAGGGATTTCCACAGGCGACACCCTTCTAACAGCTTGGGCTATGTCGCTTAACCAAGTGGAGAACTCATCCAGCTTGGTTACTCTATCTTCAGTTTTTGCTAATTCCAATCCCCAATTTAATTTCAATCCTGGGGAGAGTTTATCATACAACTTATACACCAAATGTGGATTGACAAGGTAATCTTTTCTATTCAATATTTCGGCTGTGGAAACAAGATTCCTAACAGCGTTGGCCAAGTCCATTAAGGCCTCAGGGTTCTCATCATGAGCACTTGTCATTCTCTCTGCTCTTACAGTTAGCATCTGCAGAATGACTTCTGGTCTGCCAAAGTTTTCTTCTAGACATAGCAATATTTCTGGCAGCTTCTCTGGTACAGCCAACATACATTGCACCGCTTCTTTCGCCTTTCCACGCAAACACTTTTGGAGGCGAGAAATATTTTCAATTGCACTGAATTCACAAGCTTCAGTCGTAGCCTTGTACTGACTTATGAAGTTAGGCCATTCTACAGGATCTCCTGAGAAAACTGGCAACTCCTTTGCGACTGTCTGCCGCGCCAAGTACTTATTCATGCTATGGGATTCTTTCGGCATATCAGAAATACGACTTTCCATAGCTTGAAACATGCTAGTCATAGCTTGAACCATCTTCTCCATATCTGTCGGAGCATTCACAGATGGCGGCACAGGAACTTTTCTTTCCGTGTTCAATAAGTTCATTACTTCAGCTCTTTCTTCTGAAGTATAACGATCAGTATCATTTTTCTTACTAGCAGATGATACTGTCTGCATTCGTTTCTTTACAATAGGATCTTGAGGGGGTGGAAAGACATCACCAGCATCATCCTCATTCAGATCATCAACAATCAAACTTTGGTAATTAGTACCATCGGAGTTCGTGGAACCATTTTCCTCCTCCGCAATAATGGCTAGTTTCAATTCTAGCTCCTTCTGAGCCATCAGTTTCTTTCTTTTAATCTCTCGTTGACGTTTCATGAGAGCCATAGTTTCCAATTCAATGTCCAACTCTTCGATTCTTTTCATTGCCTCAACTTCAGCTTCCAACTTTCTCCGGGAAGCACAACTAGCTTTAGAGGACTTACTTGCACTGGACACACAACTGCCAGCAATACTTTCATTGTCATCCAGCGGTTCAGGATTTGCTGGCTTCCGCTTTCTGCGGGTTGACTCCAAATCATCACCAATCATATCTGGTGGAATACCCTGGACTCGGGCACTTCTCCGCTCCGGAGGAATAGATTTATCACTCATTTTTCTCACTTCGATCTTAGTGTTCTGTCACTTGTCGCCGACACAATCCGGCTCGAAGGACCAATGTTACGGCCAGCTATCTTTCTTTCTAGCCGTAAAACGCTATCTCGCAAAACTCAAGTCTGCTTAATAGAGCTTCGTTTCAACTTCTCGAAGGACCAGCCTTAAAGGCAATTTTACTCTGACTATATATAGATGAATGTTTCTAAGAATCGTTCACCTTTGATCCGAGGACCTGGGCTAATTGAATTCTTAACAGACTAACTATATGCAGAGATCAGACAATACAATTATGAATCAAATGCTACTGATTGCTTGAGGAATATACTAATAATTCTCTGGAAAATGACTGGAGCCTTTCACATAAAGTTACATCAGCTGTCAGCCCTTTCTCGAATTATAGCAATTCTCTCAAATCAGAATTACGCTACAATGAAGGTACACAAGACCACAAGACAGTTACAGGAACTGAGACAATATCTTTATTTACAATACAAATCAATCAAACACATACAGCCATACACAATCACAGTGATAATCGGCTTGTACGTCAAAGGCAGGCAGGTCTGCAACAAATCAACAAATGCTAAGGCAGCTCAGGGCATTCCCTTCTGGCACTACACCTTAGGAGGTCAGTTTCCATGACAGAACACTGCACTGGCCTAATCGGTACAAACCGATTTTTACATATACAAAATTCACGATTTTTCACCGACGACTTTCACTTTCATCGGTAATTTTCAGATCATACACACAACTTTACATATACAAATTATACATCATTCGAATCCAAATGATTCGTAGTATTTGTTTTTGCATTCAAACAATTTCTACATATACATAAAACAATTAAAATTACATAATTATATTAAATTTACATTATTCACAATTTAAATAATTTCCTAAAGCTAAGAAATAAATAAATAGATACCATAATATTACAAATAAATATTTTGTATTTTCATTTCACTGGATCATTCAATGTGTCGACAACACTCTCTTTGGTATGGTGCTAGATAGAAAAATACCCCCACCCCAAAATCTCAAGATATTTTGAATTTTGTGATTTTTGTATGGAAGTGTGATATGTATGTTGATGCATCGGAAAAATTTTCCCAAGTGAACTAAAGTAAATTATGACCGTAGCGACATCAAGTAACATGCTCTCTTTCGTATGGTGCTAGATAAAAAAAAAGCCACCCCAAAATCTCAAGATATTTTGAATTTTGTGATTTTTGTATGGAAGTGTGATATGTATGTTGATGCATCGGAAAAATTTTCCCAAGTGAACTAAATTAAATTATGACCGTAGCGACATCAAGTAACATGCTCTCTTTCGTATGGTGGTATATAGAAAAATACCCCCACCCCAAAATCTCAAGATATTTTGAATTTTGTAATTTTTGTATGGAAGTGTGATATGTATGTTGATGCATCGGAAAAATTTTCTCAAGTGAACTAAAGTTAATTATGGCCGTAGCGACATCAAGTAACATGCTCTCTTTCGTATGGTGCTAGATAGAAACAAACTCCCACCCCAAAATCTCAAGATATTTTGAATTTTGTGATTTTTGCATGGAAGTGTGATATGTATGTTGATGCATCGGAAAAATTTTCCCAAGTGAACTAAAGTAAATTATGACCGTAGCGACATCAAGTAACAGGCTCTCTTTCGTATGGTGCTAGATAGAAAAATACCCCCACCCATAAATCTCAAGATATTTTCAATTTTGTAATTTTTGTATGGAAGGTATATATGTATGTTGATGCATCGGAAAAAATTTTTCAAGTGAACTAAAGTAAATTATGACCGTAGAGACATCAAGTAACATGCTCTCTTTCGTATGGTGCTAGATAGAAAAATACCGCCACCCCAAAATCTCAAGATATTTTGAATTTTGTGATTTTTGTATGGAAGTGTGATATGTATGTTGATGCATCGGAAAAATTTTCCCAAGTGAACTAAAAGAAATTATGACCGTAGCCAAATCAAGTAACATGCTCTCTTTGGTATGGTGCTAGATAGAAAAATACCTCCACCCCAAAATCTCAAGATATTTTGAATTTTGTGATTTTTGTATGGAAGTGTGATATGTATGTTGATGCATCGGAAAAATTTTCCCAAGTGAACTAAAGTAAATTATGACCGTAGCGACATCAAGTAACATGCTCTCTTTGGTATGGTGCTAGATAGAAAAATACCCCCACCCCAAAATCTCAAGATATTTTGAATTTTGTGATTTTTGTATGGAAGTGTGATATGTATGTTGATGCATCGGAAAAATTTTCCCAAGTGAACTAAAGTAAATTATGACCGTAGCGACATCAAGTAACATGCTCTCTTTCGTATGGTGCTAGATAAAAAAAAAGCCACCCCAAAATCTCAAGATATTTTGAATTTTGTGATTTTTGTATGGAAGTGATATATGTATGTTGATGCATCGGAAAAAATTTCCCAAGTGAACTAAAGTAAATTATGACCGTAGAGACATCAAGTAACATGCTCTCTTTCGTATGGTGCTAGATAGAAAAATACCGCCACCCCAAAATCTCAAGATATTTTCAATTTTGTGATTTTTGTATGGAAGTGTGATATGTATGTTGATGCATCGGAAAAATTTTCCCAAGTGAACTAAAAGAAATTATGACCGTAGCGAAATCAAGTAACATGCTCTCTTTGGTATGGTGCTAGATAGAAAAATACCTCCACCCCAAAATCTCAAGATATTTTGAATTTTGTGATTTTTGTATGGAAGTGTGATATGTATGTTGATGCATCGGAAAAATTTTCCCAAGTGAACTAAAGTAAATTATGACCGTAGCGACATCAAGTAACATGCTCTCTTTGGTATGGTGCTAGATAGAAAAATACCCCCACCCCAAAATCTCAAGATATTTTGAATTTTGTGATTTTTGTATGGAAGTGTGATATGTATGTTGATGCATCGGAAAAATTTTCCCAAGTGAACTAAAGTAAATTATGACCGTAGCGACATCAAGTAACATGCTCTCTTTCGTATGGTGCTAGATAAAAAAAAGCCACCCCAAAATCTCAAGATATTTTGAATTTTGTGATTTTTGTATGGAAGTGTGATATGTATGTTGATGCATCGGAAAAATTTTCCCAAGTGAACTAAATTAAATTATGACCGTAGCGACATCAAGTAACATGCTCTCTTTCGTATGGTGGTATATAGAAAAATACCCCCACCCCAAAATCTCAAGATATTTTGAATTTTGTAATTTTTGTATGGAAGTGTGATATGTATGTTGATGCATCGGAAAAATTTTCTCAAGAGAACTAAAGTTAATTATGGCCGTAGCGACATCAAGTAACATGCTCTCTTTCGTATGGTGCTAGATAGAAACAAACTCCCACCCCAAAATCTCAAGATATTTTGAATTTTGTGATTTTTGTATGGAAGTGTGATATGTATGTTGATGCATCGGAAAAATTTTCCCAAGTGAACTAAAGTAAATTATGACCGTAGCGACATCAAGTAACAGGCTCTCTTTCGTATGGTGCTAGATAGAAAAATACCCCCACCCATAAATCTCAAGATATTTTGAATTTTGTGATTTTTGTATGGAAGTGTGATATGTATGTTGATGCATCGGAAAAATTTTCCCAAGTGAACTAAAGTAAATTATGACCGTAGCGACATCAAGTAACAGGCTCTCTTTCGTATGGTGCTAGATAGAAAAATACCCCCACCCATAAATCTCAAGATATTTTGAATTTTGTGATTTTTGTATGGAAGTGTGATATGTATGTTGATGCATCGGAAAAATTTTCCCAAGTGAACTAAAGTAAATTATGACCGTAGCGACATCAAGTAACATGCTCTCTTTCGTATGGTGCTAGATAAAAAAAAAGCCACCCCAAAATCTCAAGATATTTTGAATTTTGTGATTTTTGTATGGAAGTGTGATATGTATGTTGATGCATCGGAAAAATTTTCCCAAGTGAACTAAATTAAATTATGACCGTAGCGACATCAAGTAACATGCTCTCTTTCGTATGGTGGTATATAGAAAAATACCCCCACCCCAAAATCTCAAGATATTTTGAATTTTGTAATTTTTGTATGGAAGTGTGATATGTATGTTGATGCATCGGAAAAATTTTCTCAAGTGAACTAAAGTTAATTATGGCCGTAGCGACATCAAGTAACATGCTCTCTTTCGTATGGTGCTAGATAGAAACAAACTCCCACCCCAAAATCTCAAGATATTTTGAATTTTGTGATTTTTGTATGGAAGTGTGATATGTATGTTGATGCATCGGAAAAATTTTCCCAAGTGAACTAAAGTAAATTATGACCGTAGCGACATCAAGTAACAGGCTCTCTTTCGTATGGTGCTAGATAGAAAAATACCCCCACCCATAAATCTCAAGATATTTTCAATTTTGTAATTTTTGTATGGAAGGTATATATGTATGTTGATGCATCGGAAAAAATTTTTCAAGTGAACTAAAGTAAATTATGACCGTAGAGACATCAAGTAACATGCTCTCTTTCGTATGGTGCTAGATAGAAAAATACCGCCACCCCAAAATCTCAAGATATTTTGAATTTTGTGATTTTTGTATGGAAGTGTGATATGTATGTTTATGCATCGGAAAAATTTTCCCAAGTGAACTAAAAGAAATTATGACCGTAGCGAAATCAAGTAACATGCTCTCTTTGGTATGGTGCTAGATAGAAAAATACCGCTACCCCAAAATCTCAAGATATTTTGAATTTTGTGATTTTTGTATGGAAGTGTGATATGTATGTTGATGCATCGGAAAAATTTTCCCAAGTGAACTAAAGTAAATTATGACCGTAGCGACATCAAGTAACATGCTCTCTTTGGTATGGTGCTAGATAGAAAAATACCCCCACCCCAAAATCTCAAGATATTTTGAATTTTGTGATTTTTGTATGGAAGTGTGATATGTATGTTGATGCATCGGAAAAATTTTCCCAAGTGAACTAAAGTAAATTATGACCGTAGCGACATCAAGTAACATGCTCTCTTTCGTATGGTGCTAGATAAAAAAAAAGCCACCCCAAAATCTCAAGATATTTTGAATTTTGTGATTTTTGTATGGAAGTGTGATATGTATGTTGATGCATCGGAAAAATTTTCCCAAGTGAACTAAATTAAATTATGACCGTAGCGACATCAAGTAACATGCTCTCTTTCGTATGGTGGTATATAGAAAAATACCCCCACCCCAAAATCTCAAGATATTTTGAATTTTGTAATTTTTGTATGGAAGTGTGATATGTATGTTGATGCATCGGAAAAATTTTCTCAAGTGAACTAAAGTTAATTATGGCCGTAGCGACATCAAGTAACATGCTCTCTTTCGTATGGTGCTAGATAGAAAAATCTCAAGATATTTTGAATTTTGTGATTTTTGTATGGAAGTGTGATATGTATGTTGATGCATCGGAAAAATTTTCCCAAGTGAACTAAAGTAAATTATGACCGTATCGACATCAAGTAACAGGCTCTCTTTCGTATGGTGCTAGATAGAAAAATACCCCCACCCATAAATCTCAAGATATTTTCAATTTTGTAATTTTTGTATGGAAGTTATATATGTATGTTGATGCATCGGAAAAAATTTTCCAAGTGAACTAAAGTAAATTATGACCGTAGAGACATCAAGTAACATGCTCTCTTTCGTATGGTGCTAGATAGAAAAATACCGCCACCCCAAAATCTCAAGATATTTTGAATTTTGTGATTTTTGTATTGAAGTGTGATATGTATGTTGATGCATCGGAAAAATTTTCCCAAGTGAACTAAAGTAAATATTGACCGTAGCGACATCAAGCAACATGCTCTCTTTCGTATGGTGCTAGATAGAAAAATACCGCCACCACATATCTCAAGATATTTTCAATTTTGTGATTTTTGTATGGAAGTGATATATGTATGTTGATGCATCGGAAAAAATTTCCCAAGTGAACTAAAGTAAATTATGACCGTAGAGACATCAAGTAACATGCTCTCTTTCGTATGGTGCTAGATAGAAAAATACCGCCACCCCAAAATCTCAAGATATTTTCAATTTTGTGATTTTTGTATGGAAGTGTGATATGTATGTTGATGCATCGGAAAAATTTTCCCAAGTGAACTAAAAGAAATTATGACCGTAGCGAAATCAAGTAACATGCTCTCTTTGGTATGGTGCTAGATAGAAAAATACCTCCACCCCAAAATCTCAAGATATTTTGAATTTTGTGATTTTTGTATGGAAGTGTGATATGTATGTTGATGCATCGGAAAAATTTTCCCAAGTGAACTAAAGTAAATTATGACCGTAGCGACATCAAGTAACATGCTCTCTTTGGTATGGTGCTAGATAGAAAAATACCCCCACCCCAAAATCTCAAGATATTTTGAATTTTGTGATTTTTGTATGGAAGTGTGATATGTATGTTGATGCATCGGAAAAATTTTCCCAAGTGAACTAAAGTAAATTATGACCGTAGCGACATCAAGTAACATGCTCTCTTTCGTATGGTGCTAGATAAAAAAAAGCCACCCCAAAATCTCAAGATATTTTGAATTTTGTGATTTTTGTATGGAAGTGTGATATGTATGTTGATGCATCGGAAAAATTTTCCCAAGTGAACTAAATTAAATTATGACCGTAGCGACATCAAGTAACATGCTCTCTTTCGTATGGTGGTATATAGAAAAATACCCCCACCCCAAAATCTCAAGATATTTTGAATTTTGTAATTTTTGTATGGAAGTGTGATATGTATGTTGATGCATCGGAAAAATTTTCTCAAGTGAACTAAAGTTAATTATGGCCGTAGCGACATCAAGTAACATGCTCTCTTTCGTATGGTGCTAGATAGAAAAAAACTCCCACCCCAAAATCTCAAGATATTTTGAATTTTGTGATTTTTGTATGGAAGTGTGATATGTATGTTGATGCATCGGAAAAATTTTCCCAAGTGAACTAAAGTAAATTATGACCGTAGCGACATCAAGTAACAGGCTCTCTTTCGTATGGTGCTAGATAGAAAAATACCCCCACCCATAAATCTCAAGATATTTTCAATTTTGTAATTTTTGTATGGAAGTTATATATGTATGTTGATGCATCGGAAAAAATTTTCCAAGTGAACTAAAGTAAATTATGACCGTAGAGACATCAAGTAACATGCTCTCTTTCGTATGGTGCTAGATAGAAAAATACCGCCACCCCAAAATCTCAAGATATTTTGAATTTTGTGATTTTTGTATGGAAGTGTGATATGTATGTTGATGCATCGGAAAAATTTTCCCAAGTGAACTAAAAGAAATTATGACCGTAGCGAAATCAAGTAACATGCTCTCTTTGGTATGGTGCTAGATAGAAAAATACCTCCACCCCAAAATCTCAAGATATTTTGAATTTTGTGATTTTTGTATGGAAGTGTGATATGTATGTTGATGCATCGGAAAAATTTTCCCAAGTGAACTAAAGTAAATTATGACCGTAGCGACATCAAGTAACATGCTCTCTTTGGTATGGTGCTAGATAGAAAAATACCCCCACCCCAAAATCTCAAGATATTTTGAATTTTGTGATTTTTGTATGGAAGTGTGATATGTATGTTGATGCATCGGAAAAATTTTCCCAAGTGAACTAAAGTAAATTATGACCGTAGCGACATCAAGTAACATGCTCTCTTTCGTATGGTGCTAGATAAAAAAAAGCCACCCCAAAATCTCAAGATATTTTGAATTTTGTGATTTTTGTATGGAAGTGTGATATGTATGTTGATGCATCGGAAAAATTTTCCCAAGTGAACTAAAGTAAATTATGACCGTAGCGACATCAAGTAACATGCTCTCTTTCGTATGGTGGTATATAGAAAAATACCCCCACCCCAAAATCTCAAGATATTTTGAATTTTGTAATTTTTGTATGGAAGTGTGATATGTATGTTGATGCATCGGAAAAATTTTCTCAAGTGAACTAAAGTTAATTATGGCCGTAGCGACATCAAGTAACATGCTCTCTTTCGTATGGTGCTAGATAGAAAAAAACTCCCACCCCAAAATCTCAAGATATTTTGAATTTTGTGATTTTTGTATGGAAGTGTGATATGTATGTTGATGCATCGGAAAAATTTTCCCAAGTGAACTAAAGTAAATTATGACCGTAGCGACATCAAGTAACAGGCTCTCTTTCGTATGGTGCTAGATAAAAAAATACCCCCACCCATAAATCTCAAGATATTTTCAATTTTGTAATTTTTGTATGGAAGTTATATATGTATGTTGATGCATCGGAAAAAATTTTCCAAGTGAACTAAAGTAAATTATGACCGTAGAGACATCAAGTAACATGCTCTCTTTCGTATGGTGCTAGATAGAAAAATACCGCCACCCCAAAATCTCAAGATATTTTGAATTTTGTGATTTTTGTATTGAAGTGTGATAAGTATGTTGATGCATCGGAAAAATTTTCCCAAGTTAACTAAAGTAAATAATGACCGTAGCGACATCAAGTAACATGCTCTCTTTCGTATGGTGGTAGATAGAAAAATACCCCCACCCCAAAATCTCAAGATATTTTGAATTTTGTGATTTTTGTATGGAAGTGTGATATGTATGTGGATGCATCGGAAAAAATTTTCCCAAGTAAACTAAAGTAAATTATGACCGTAGCGACATCAAGTAAAATGCTCTCTTTCGGATGGTGGTAGATAGAAAAATACCGCCACCCCAAAATCTCAAGATATTTTGAATTTTGTGATTTTTGTATGGAAGTGTGATATGTATGTTGATGCAACGAAAAAATTTTCTCAAGTGAACTAAAGTTAATTATGGCCGTAGCGACATCAAGCAACATGCTCTCTTTCGTATGGTGCTAGATAGAAAAATACCGCCACCCCAAAATCTCAAGATATTTTGAATTTTGTGATTTTTGTATGAAAAGTGTGATATGTATGTTGATGCATCGGAAAAATTTTCCCAAGTGAACTAAAGTAAATTATGACCGTAGCGACATCAAGTAACATGCTCTCTTTCGTATGGTGCTAGATAGAAAAATACCCCCACCACATATCTCGAGATATTTTCAATTTTGTGATTTTTGTATGGAAGTGATATATGTATGTTGATGCATCGGAAAAAATTTCCCAAGTGAACTAAAGTAAATTATGACCGTAGAGACATCAAGTAACATGCTCTATTTCGTATGGTGCTAGATAGAAAAATACCGCCACCGTAAAATCTCAAGATATTTTGAATTTTGTGATTTTTGTATGGAAGTGTGATATGTATGTTGATGCATCGGAAAAATTTTCCCAAGTGAACTAAAGTAAATTATGACCGTACCGACATCAAGTAACATGCTCTCTTTCGTATGGTGCCAGATAGAAAAATACCCCCACCACATATCTCAAGATATTTTCAATTTTGTGATTTTTGTATGGAAGTGATATATGTATGTTGATGCATCGGAAAAAATTTCCCAAGTGAACTAAAGTAAATTATGACCGTAGAGACATCAAGTAACATGCTCTCTTTCGGATGGTGGTAGATAGAAAAATACCGCCACCCCAAAATCTCAAATATTTTGAATTTTGTGATTTTTGTATGGAAGTGTGATATGTATGTTGATGCAACGAAAAAATTTTCTCAAGTGAACTAAAGTTAATTATGGCCGTAGCGACATCAAGCAACATGCTCTCTTTCGTATGGTGCTAGATAGAAAAATACCGCCACCCCAAAATCTCAAGATATTTTGAATTTTGTGATTTTTGTATGAAAAGTGTGATATGTATGTTGATGCATCGGAAAAGTTTTCCCAAGTGAACTAAAGTAAATTATGACCGTAGCGACATCAAGTAACATGCTCTCTTTCGTATGGTGCTAGATAAAAAAATACCTCCACCCCAAAATCTCAAGATATTTTCAATTTTGTGATTTTTGTATGGAAGTTATATATGTATGTTGATGCATTGGAAAAAATTTCCCAAGTGAACTAAAGTAAATTATGACCGTAGACACATCAAGTAACATGCTCTCTTTCGTATGGTGCTAGATAGAAAAATACCCCCACCCCAAAATCTCAAGATATTTTGAATTTTGTGATTTTTGTATGGAAGTGTGATATGTATGTTGATGCATCGGAAAAATTTTCCCAAGTGAACTAAAGTAAATTATGACCGTAGCGACATCAAGTAACATGCTCTCTTTCGTATGGTACTAGATAGAAAAATACCGCCACCCCACAATCTCAAGATATTTTGAATTTTGTGATTTTTGTATGGAAGTGTGATATGTATGTTGATGCATCGGAAAAATTTTCCCAAGTGAACTAAAGTAAATTAAGACCGTAGCGACATCAAGTAACATGCTCTCTTTCGTATGGTGCTAGATAGAAAAATACCGCCACCCCGAAATCTCAAGATATTTTGAATTTTGTGATTTTTGTATGTAAGTGTGATATGTATGTTGATGCATCGGAAAAATTTTCCCAAGTAAACTAAAGTAAATTATGACCATAGCGACATCAAGTAACATGCTCTCTTTCGTATGGTGCTAGATAGAAAAATACCGCCACCCCAAAATCTCAAGATATTTTGAATTTTGTGATTTTTGTATGGAAGTGTGATATGTATGTTGATGCATCGGAAAAATTTTCCCAAGTGAACTAAAGTAAATTATGACCGTAGCGACATCAAGTAACATGCTCTCTTTCGTATGGTACTAGATAGAAAAATATCTCCACCCCAAAATCTCAAGATATTTTGAATTTTGTGATTTTTGTATGGAAGTGTGATATGTATGTTGATGCATCGGAAAAATTTTCTCAAGTGAACCAAAGTTAATTATGGCCGTAGCGACATCAAGTAACATGCTCTCTTTCGAATGGTGCTAGATAGAAAAATACCCCCACCCCAAAATCTCAAGATATTTTGAATTTTGTGATTTTTGTATTGAAAGTGTGATATGTATGTTGATGCATCGGAAAAATTTTCCCAAGTGAACTAAAGTAAATTAAGACCGTAGCGACATCAAGTAACATGCTCTCTTTCGTATGGTGCTAGATAGAAAAATACCGCCACCCCGAAATCTCAAGATATTTTGAATTTTGTGATTTTTGTATGTAAGTGTGATATGTATGTTGATGCATCGGAAAAATTTTCCCAAGTAAACTAAAGTAAATTATGACCATAGCGACATCAAGTAACATGCTCTCTTTCGTATGGTGCTAGATAGAAAAATACCGCCACCCCAAAATCTCAAGATATTTTGAATTTTGTGATTTTTGTATGGAAGTGTGATATGTATGTTGATGCATCGGAAAAATTTTCCCAAGTGAACTAAAGTAAATTATGACCGTAGCGACATCAAGTAACATGCTCTCTTTCGTATGGTACTAGATAGAAAAATACCCCCACCCCAAAATCTCAAGATATTTTGAATTTTGTGATTTTTGTATCGAAGTGTGATTTGTATGTTGATGCATCGGAAAAATTTTCTCAAGTGAACCAAAGTTAATTATGGCCGTAGCGACATCAAGTAACATGCTCTCTTTCGAATGGTGCTAGATAGAAAAATACCCCCACCCCAAAATCTCAAGATATTTTGAATTTTGTGATTTTTGTATTGAAAGTGTGATATGTATGTTGATGCATCGGAAAAATTTTCCCAAGTGAACTAAAGTAAATTATGACCGTAGCGACATCAAGTAACATACTCTCTTTCGTATGGTGCTAGATAGAAAAATACCCCCACCCCAAAATCTCAAGATATTTTCAATTTTGTAATTTTTGTATGGAAGTGTGATATGTATGTTGAAGCATCGGAAAAATTTTCCCAAATGAACTAAAGTAAATTATGACCGTAGCGACATCAAGTAACATACTCTCTTTCGTATGGTGCTAGATAGAAAAATACCCCCACCCCTAAATCTCAAGATATTTTGAATTTTGTGATTTTTGTATGGAAGTGTGATATGTATGTTGATGCATCGGAAAAATTTTCTCAAGTGAACTAAAGTAAATTATGACCGTAGCGACATCAAGTAACATGCTCTCTTTCGTATGGTGCTAGATAGAAAAATACCGCCAACCCCAATGTGTTTCCATAACCACTTTATGACCTCTTCTTACTCATGTGATGAAACTTCGGAGTTTTACCTTTAAAAATTTGGGATAGCCTACGGGACGTAAGACAAAGGAAATGTCAACACTAAATTAATCATAGTCATTGTGGAAGTGAGGGGATTCATATGATTTACTTACATTCTCCATTTCACTACCCCAGGAGTAGAGTAAAATACAATTATTATGCAATAAAAAGTAGAATAATGTTAAAAATAACAAAATGATCTTAATTAACCTCTTTAAAACAAACGTTGCATTAACTTTCTAGAGCTACTCAATCACATGCTAACAAGGTGCACTGATCCCACTCATCGATTATCAATTACGATACAACCTACGCGAATATACACATTTATTAGTGTGTAGCAGGCAGGCAAATCTAAAACTACTATATCTATGTATTTTCTGAGAGCGTCACCATCAATTCATTTAATTCTGGTATTGTTTCATCATGATCAAGTATGAAATCTGATGCATCATCTTCGACAACCATCCAGCTAGATTGTGTTCCCTGGTACACCGACTGAAAGGAATATTGGTTTGCAGCAGCTTTGTTAAGCTCCTTAATTTTGATCATAGTTCTAACTTTTGAAAATACATAAATGGCTTTCTTTGGTACAGCGGGGTAGTTTGTTTCCAAAAGAGTAACGAGATTACCTATGACTTTTGGGTTTAAGTTGACATTTCCTTCAGTGTGATATGCTTCAAACCATTGATTAAATTTTCTGAACACAGCTAACCACATCGAAGACGGTTCCGTTAAATTATCCGAAAGAAATTGTACCCAGAAAGAATCATTTCTTTCAAAGGGTAGGGCTGACATTTCAGGATATTGGTCAATCAGTTTTCTTGCGATATAGCCGGCCACATACTCCTCTCCTCCTAGCTTGCATTTTTCTGTGAGCGTTAAATCTTCTATATTTATAGATTCTTCAACGATTTCGGGAACAATATCCAAAATGCGGTCCAAAATTACATCATTTATAAATGGTACGCTTGTTTCTTCTACCTGACAGTTCATGAGATTGCATATCATTTGTGAACTTAAGCACGAATTGTCATCAAGGTTCAAAACATTACTGCCTTTTGATTTTAGCAGTGTCCATGAAAAAATTACTCTTTTAAGTCTAGATTTGAATTCCACAGCCGTTGGATTCATTGTAAAGCCTCCCATTCCACGAATTACGGAAAAGAAACTTTCAATATAGTCTTGATTTAAATGTGTCGTTAAAATGTAATCGCAATTACAATCCTTTTTCATATCATTATAGATGCATTTTAAAGAATTGATTGAGATGAGTAAGCCTTTCTGAAAGGGCGAATAAGAATTCTTACGCCTTCCAACTCTCATTTCGGAAAATTCTTTTTCCGCTTTTGATAAAAGTTCATCTTGACTTTCTTTGAATTCTTCCAAACCATAAGGTCTCTTATACGGATTTGAAATTTGGTCCATTCTGCTGACATTAAGGATGTCACTAAAGTCATTCACGAGTTTGAAGAATTCGGCTTGCCCCTTCTTTGAAGGCAGAGCGAAGGCAATGGCTTTGGACGTGTCATTTGAGAATAGCTGGTAGACTGGCCTAACCCTCATCCTTTCTCTTTTCTTAACATTGATATGCTTATCTGTCACCTTGAAATTTAATTTCAATTCATCTTTTTGGACGGCTAATAGATTTTGAATCAGTGATTTATCCAACTTGGATCCATCTGATAGTGTTATTCCACTGTCAATGAAGTGATTGCGTAATAGCTTTAGAAGATGAGAGATGTCTGGGAAGACCCAAATATTTTTGTTAGTCACAGGATTAGAAAATGAGCCAGAAATGAGCTTGAGATCTTTAAATTGACATGTATTAAGTTCTTTCCAAAGTCCAACATTTTTGGTACTCATATCGTGAACAATTCCTACAACTTTTATCCGCACTCGTGAACTTTACATATAACTTCAAAAAAGCTTCTGTTTTGTAACTTTGCCATCGTAGCTAAAATGCACAATTTGCTTCCAAGTTGGGCCTAGACCTCGCACCGAAAATACTATTACGTTTTTGTTGTTTCCCAAAATTCTGTCTTCAGTGAAATCATAACAATATTTGCTGTCAATTGCCATCTCATCGAACCCAATTAGACATCGTCTTTCCAGTTGAGAGGAATTCAGAAACTTAGCTTTTAGGAGATCAATAACTGGAAAAATCATTCCTTCCTTTAATTTCATCTTAGCCAGCCATAACTGTACCGTCCTTTCAGTAGGAAGCGGATAATTGAGCACCTTAATACAAGGAGTAATTGAAAATTTTAAGCAATTAAAAACCAATGTTATGTAATTTGATATACTTAAGAATACGTAAAAACCTCTTTCAAATAGTTATAGGCTTTAGACGAGATTGAGTGCAATGCTATCGCACGAGACATATCGTCGCCTTTCCAATGAATGTATTTTTGGTCTGATTTCATCCATCGCAGTTGTCCAGCACTAAACATCTTTGCTAACCGTGTCTCAATATTGTTTAATTCACGGGTTTTCTCCTTGTAATGTGCATTTTCATTTTCCAGTAGTTCTATCTTAGATTTAAGCTGATCAACTTTGAATTTCTGCTTAGAAATAGTTTTCCTTGCGTAAGATAGCTGCTTTTCTAGGTCGGCAACATACGATTTCATAGTTCTGGTAACATCTTTTAAATGAAATAAGAAGCTTAAGTTACAATTCACTAGGAAGTATAGGATTTTTAATAGTTATTGCCACCTTTAGGGACACTTTCTTTAGCTTTTTTACGGACGGTACTGCAAACGAATGAAGCTGACGTCTTTTTCTATCTGTAGCGTTGGGTTTGTAGTCGTCTTCAGTGAAGTGCAATGCACAAACGCCGTAATTTCGAATGTCCTTATCAAATTGCACTCCTGTAGATATGAATTCCATCCACTTTAGCCTGCGCGTTTCATTTTCATCGCCTTTGGGTATCAAATGAATAGTGTCTACAACATTATTTTTCGAATTGACAGTCTTTAAACACACATCTTCGTCCCATATTATTAGCATTTAATTCCTTAAATTTAATCAGTTTTAGTAAGGGCTACTACCAACCCGAAAAGTTTAATAGTCAACATATTACAGACATAACCCTATGTACAGAGTGCGTCCCGTAAGTTGTATGATTACGTCCCGTAGCCTATTCTGTTATAAATCCGAAGTTTCATCACATGAGTAAGAAGAGGTCATAAAGTGGTTATGGAAACACATTGGCCACCCCCAAAATCTCAAGATATTTTGAATTTTGTGATTTTTGTATGGAAGTGTGATATGTATGTTGATGCATCGGAAAAATTTTCCCAAGTGAACTAAAGCAAATTATGACCGTAGTGACATCAAGTGACATGCTCTCTTTCGTATGGTGGTAGATAGAAAAATACCCCCACCCCAAAATCTCAAGATATTTTGAATTTTGTGATTTTTGTATGGAAGTGTGATATGTATGTTGAAGCATCGGAAAAATTTTCCCAAGTGAACTAAAGTAAATTATGACCGTAGCGACATCAAGTAACATGCTCTCTTTCGTATGGTGCTAGATAGAAAAATACATCCACCCCAAAATCTTAAGATATTTTGAATTTTGTGATTTTTGTATGGAAGTGTGATATGTATGTTGATGCATCGGAAAAATTTTCCCAAGTGAACTAAAGTAAATTATGACCGTAGCGACATCAAATAACATGCTCTCTTTCGTATGGTGCTAGATAGAAAAATACCCCCACCCCAAAATCTCAAGATATTTTGAATTTTGTGATTTTTGTATGGAAAGTGTGATATGTATGTTGATGCATCGGAAAAATTTTCCCAAGTGAACTAAAGTAAATTATGACCGTAGCGACATCAAGTAACATGCTCTCTTTCGTATGGTGCTAGATAGAAAAATACCTCCACCCCAAAATCTCAAGATATTTTGAATTTTGTGATTTTTGTATGGAAGTGTGATATGTATGTTGATGCATCGGAAAAATTTTCCCAAGTGAATTAAAGTAAATTATGACCGTAGCGACATCAAGTAACAAGCTCTCTTTCGTATGGTGCTAGATAGAAAAATACCTCCACCCCAAAATCTCAAGATATTTTGAATTTTGTGATTTTTGTATGGAAGTGTGATATGTATGTTGATGCATCGGAAAAATTTTCCCAAGTGAATTAAAGTAAATTATGACCGTAGCGACATCAAGTAACAGGCTCTCTTTCGTATGGTGCTAGATAGAAAAATACCCCCACCCCAAAATCTCAAGATATTTTGAATTTTGTGATTTTTGTATGGAAGTTATATATGTATGTTGATGCATCGGAAAAAATTTCCCAAGTGAACTAAAGTAAATTATGACCGTAGAGACATCAAGTAACATGCTCTCTTTCGTATGGTGCTAGATAGAAAAATACCGCCACCCCAAAATCTCAAGATATTTTGAATTTTGTGATTTTTGTATGGAAGTGTGATATGTATGTTGATGCATCGGAAAAATTTTCCCAAGTGAACTAAAGTAAATTATGACCGTAGCGACATCAAGTAACATGCTCTCTTTCGTATGGTGGTAGATAGAAAAATACCCCCACCCCAAAATCTCAAGATATTTTGAATTTTGTGATTTTTGTATCGAAGTGTGACATGTATGTTGATGCATCGGAAAAATTTTCCCAAGTGAACTAAAGTAAACTATGACAGTAGCGACATCAAGTAACAGGCTCTCTTTCGTATGGTGCTAGATAGAAAAATATCCCCACCACATATCTCAAGATATTTTCAATTTTGTGATTTTTGTATGGAAGTGATATATGTATGTTGATGCATCGGAAAAAATTTCCCAAGTGAACTAAATTAAATTATGACCGTAGAGACATCAAGTAACATGCTCTCTTTCGTATGGTGCTAGATAGAAAAATACCGCCACCCCAAAATCTCAAGATATTTTGAATTTTGTGATTTTTGTATGGAAGTGATATATGTATGTTGATGCATCGGAAAAATTTTCCCAAGTGAACTAAAGTAAATTATGACCGTAGCGACATCAAGTAACATGCTCTCTTTTGTATGGTGCTAGATAGAAAAATACATCCACCTCAAAATCTTAAGATATTTTGAATTTTGTGATTTTTGTATGGAAGTGTGATATGTATGTTGATGCATCGGAAAAATTTTCCCAAGTGAACTAAAGTAAATTATGACCGTAGCGACATCAAGTAACATGCTCTCTTTCGTATGGTGCTAGATAGAAAAATACCCCCACCCCAAAATCTCAAGATATTTTGAATTTTGTGATTTTTGTATGGAAAGTGTGATATGTATGTTGATGCATCGGAAAAATTTTCCCAAGTGAACTAAAGTAAATTATGACCGTAGCGACATCAAGTAACATGCTCTCTTTCGTATGGTGCTCGATAGAAAAATACCTCCACCCCCAAAATCTCAAGATATTTTGAATTTTGTGATTTTTGTATGGAAGTGTGATATGTATGTCGATGCATCGGAAAAATTTTCCCAAGTGAACTAAAGTAAATTATGACCGTAGCGACATCAAGTAACTTGCTCTCTTTCGCATGGTGCTAGATAGAAAAATACCCCCACCCCAAAATCTCAAGATATTTTGAATTTTGTGATTTTTGTATGGAAGTGTGATATGTATGTTGATGCATCGGAAAAATTTTCCCAAGTGAACTAAAGTAAATTATGACCGTAGCGACATCAAGTAACATGCTCTCTTTCGTATGGTGCTAGATAGAAAAATACCGCCACCCCAAAATCTCAAGATATTTTGAATTTTGTGATTTTTGTATGGAAAGTGTGATATGTATGTTGATGCATCGGAAAAATTTTCCCAAGTGAACTAAAGTAAATTATGACCGTAGCGACATCAAGTAACTTGCTCTCTTTCGTATGGTGCTAGATAGAAAAATACCCCCACCACATATCTCAAGATATTTTCAATTTTGTGATTTTTGTATGGAAGTGATATATGTATGTTGATGCATCGGAAAAAATTTCCCAAGTGAACTAAAGTAAATTATGACCGTAGAGACATCAAGTAACATGCTCTCTTTCGTATGGTGCTAGATAGAAAAATACCGCCACGCCAAAATCTCAAGATATTCTGAATTTTGTGATTTTTGTATGGAAGTGTGATATGTATTTTGATGCATCGGAAAAATTTTCCCAAGTGAACTAAAGTAAATTATGACCGTAGCGACATCAAGTAACATGCTCTCTTTCGTATGGTGCTAGATAGAAAAATACATCCACCCCAAAATCTTAAGATATTTTGAATTTTGTGATTTTTGTATGGAAGTGATATATGTATGTTGATGCATCGGAAAAAATTTCCCAAGTGAACTAAAGTAAATTATGACCGTAGCGACATCAAGTAACATGCTCTCTTTCGTATGGTGCTAGATAGAAAAATACCGCCACCCCAAAATCTCAAGATATTTTGAATTTTGTGATTTTTGTATGGAAAGTGTGATATGTATGTTGATGCATCGGAAAAATTTTCCCAAGTGAACTAAAGTAAATTATGACCGTAGCGACATCAAGTAACATGCTCTCTTTCGTATGGTGCTAGATAGAAAAATACCTCCACCCCAAAATCTCAAGATATTTTGAATTTTGTGATTTTTGTATGGAAGTGTGATATGTATGTTGATGCATCGGAAAAATTTTCCCAAGTGAACTAAAGTAAATTATGACCGTAGCGACATCAAGTAACAGGCTCTCTTTCGTATGGTGCTAGATAGAAAAATACCCCCCACCCCTAAATCTCAAGATATTTTCAATTTTGTAATTTTTGTATGGAAGTTATATATGTATGTTGATGCATCGGAAAAAATTTTCCAAGTGAACTAAAGTAAATTATGACCGTAGAGACATCAAGTAACATGCTCTCTTTCGTATGGTGCTAGATAGAAAAATACCGCCACCCCAAAATCTCAAGATATTTTGAATTTTGTGATTTTTGTATGGAAGTGTGATATGTATGTTGATGCATCGGAAAAATTTTCCCAAGTGAACTAAAGTAAATAATGACCGTAGCGACATCAAGTAACATGCTCTCTTTCGTATGGTGGTAGATAGAAAAATACCCCCACCCCAAAATCTCAAGATATTTTGAATTTTGTGATTTTTGTATGGAAGTGTGATATGTATGTTGATGCATCGGAAAAAATTTTCCCAAGTAAACTAAAGTAAATTATGACCGTAGCGACATAAAGTAAAATGCTCTCTTTCGGATGGTGGTAGATAGAAAAATACCGCCACCCCAAAATCTCAAATATTTTGAATTTTGTGATTTTTGTATGGAAGTGTGATATGTATGTTGATGCAACGAAAAAATTTTCTCAAGTGAACTAAAGTTAATTATGGCCGTAGCGACATCAAGCAACATGCTCTCTTTCGTATGGTGCTAGATAGAAAAATACCGTCACCCCAAAATCTCAAGATATTTTGAATTTTGTGATTTTTGTATGAAAAGTGTGATATGTATGTTGATGCATCGGAAAAATTTTCCCAAGTGAACTAAAGTAAATTATGACCGTAGCGACATCAAGTAACATGCTCTCTTTCGTATGGTGCTAGATAAAAAAATACCTCCACCCCAAAATCTCAAGATATTTTCAATTTTGTGATTTTTGTATGGAAGTTATATATGTATGTTGATGCATTGGAAAAAATTTCCCAAGTGAACTAAAGTAAATTATGACCGTAGACACATCAAGTAACATGCTCTCTTTCGTATGGTGCTAGATAGAAAAATACCGCTACCCCAAAATCTCAAGATATTTTGAATTTTGTGATTTTTGTATGGAAGTGTGATATGTATGTTGATGCATCGGAAAAATTTTCCCAAGTGAACTAAAGTAAATTATGACCGTAGCGACATCAAGTAACATGCTCTCTTTCGTATGGTGGTAGATAGAAAAATACCCCCACCCCAAAATCTCAAGATATTTTGAATTTTGTGATTTTTGTATGGAAGTGTGATATGTATGTTGATGCATCGGAACAATTTTCTCAAGTGAACTAAAGTAAATTATGACCGTAGCGACATCAAGTAACATGCTCTCTTTCGTATGGTACTAGATAGAAAAATACCGCCACCCCACAATCTCAAGATATTTTGAATTTTGTGATTTTTGTATGGAAGTGTGATATGTATGTTGATGCATCGGAAAAATTTTCCCAAGTGAACTAAAGTAAATTATGACCGTAGCGACATCAAGTATCATGCTCTCTTTCGTATGGTGCTAGATAGAAAAATACCTCTACCCCAAAATCTCAAGATATTTTCAATTTTGTGATTTTTGTATGGAAGTTATATATGTATGTTGATGCATTGGAAAAAATTTCCCAAGTGAACTAAAGTAAATTATGACCGTAGACACATCAAGTAACATGCTCTCTTTCGTATGGTGCTAGATAGAAAAATACCGCCACCCCAAAATTTCAAGATATTTTGAATTTTGTGATTTTTGTATGGAAGTGTGATATGTATGTTGATGCATCGGAAAAATTTTCCCAAGTGAACTAAAGTAAATTATGACCGTAGCGACATCAAGTAACATGCTCTCTTTCGTATGGTGCTAGATAGAAAAATACATCCACCTCAAAATCTTAAGATATTTTGAATTTTGTGATTTTTGTATGGAAGTGTGATATGTATGTTGATGCATCGGAAAAATTTTCCCAAGTGAACTAAAAGAAATTATGACCGTAGCGACATCAAGTAACATGCTCTCTTTCGTATGGTGCTAGATAGAAAAAAAGCCACCCCAAAATCTCAAGATATTTTGAATTTTGTGATTTTTGTATGGAAGTGTGATATGTATGTTGATGCATCGGAAAAATTTTCCCAAGTGAACTAAATTAAATTATGACCATAGCGACATCAAGTAACATGCTCTCTTTCGTATGGTGGTAGATAGAAAAATAGCCCCACCCCAAAATCTCAAGATATTTTGAATTTTGTAATTTTTGTATGGAAGTGTGATATGTATGTTGATGCATCGGAAAAATTTTCTCAAGTGAACTAAAGTTAATTATTGCCGTAGCGACATCAAGTAACATGCTCTCTTTCGTATGGTGCTAGATAGAAAAATATCCCCACCCCAAAATCTCAAGATATTTTGAATTTTGTGATTTTTGTATGGAAGTGTGATATGTATGTTGATGCATCGGAAAAATTTTCCCAAGTGAACTAAAGTAAATTATGACCGTAGCGACATCAAGTAACAGGCTCTCTTTCGTATGGTGCTAGATAGAAAACCTACGGCAAGCCGTAACAGAAGCTCGCCTGAGTGAAGGGGACCGTGTACACAGTTTTAATAGAATAATAGAAACAGGTTTATTTTCATATTTATTGGTTAATATCGAGTATCAAAGTCAAAATGTATGAACTTTTAACCATCAAAGTCAATAGAAAATCAAAGCAGATTAACGTTGACTATGAAAATAAACAGAAACTCAAAATAGATTAATCGTGACAATAAAAATCAACAGAAGATCAAAATAGATTAATGTTGACTATGAAAATCAACAGAAAATCAAAATAGATAATTGTTGACTATGAAAATCTATAGAAAATCAAAATTGATTAATGTTGACTATGAAAAGCAACAGAAAATCAAAATTTATTAATGTTGACTATGAAAATCTATAGAAAATCAAAATTTATTAATGTTGAGTATGAAAATCAACAGAAAATCAAAATTGATTAATGTTGGCTATCATAATGGAAAGCAATTCGAAAAATATAAATTTAACTATCTATATGCATACAAATGCGAAATAGATTTATTTTCGTCCTATAATAGGTATTTTCCAGTTTTATTGAATTTATTATAAAATCTTAAATTTTGTCGAAGCGGCATTTAATATTTTGTACTATCCCGCTAACAATCCATAGGAAGCACATTTGAACTTTTAATGTCCATTTAATGTCACATTTTCATTTTGACTATTAAAATAAAGACAAAATGAGCGCGCGGCATTTCAGCAACCTATGGACCAATGTGGCCCATTTTCAATAGGCTTTGTCACAGGTCCATAGGCAATGTTTTTGCCCAGTTTAGTTGAAATCCATCAATGTCTACAAAAGTTATCGTGTAAACGGACGCACGGACGGACGGACGGACTGTGCGATTCTATAAGCTGCCTATTCAGGCGAGCTAAAATACCCCCACCCCTAAATCTCAAGATATTTTCAATTTTGTAATTTTTGTATGGAAGTTATATATGTATGTTGATGCATCGGAAAAAATTTCCCAAGTGAACTAAAGTAAATTATGACAGTAGAGACATCAAGTAACATGCTCTCTTTCGTATGGTGCTAGATAGAAAAATACCGCCATCCCAAAATCTCTAGATATTTTGAATTTTGTGATTTTTGTATGGAAGTGATATATGTATGTTGATGCATCGGAAAAATTTTCCCAAGTGAACTAAAGTAAATTATGACCGTAGCGACATCAAGTAAAATGCTCTCTTTCGGATGGTGGTAGATAGAAAAATACCCCCACCCCAAAATCTCAAGATATTTTGAATTTTGTGATTTTTGTATGAAAAGTGTGATATGTATGTTGATGCATCGGAAAAATTTTCCCAAGTGAACTAAAGTAAATTATGACCGTAGCGACATCAAGTAACATGCTCTCTTTCGTATGGTGCTAGATAGAAAAATACCCCCACCACATATCTCAAGATATTTTCAATTTTGTGATTTTTGTATGGAAGTGATATATGTATGTTGATGCATCGGAAAAAATTTCCCAAGTGAACTAAAGTAAATTATGACCGTAGCGACATCAAGTAACAGGCTCTCTTTCGTATGGTGCTAGATAGAAAAATACCCCCACCCATAAATCTCAAGATATTTTCAATTTTGTAATTTTTGTATGGAAGTTATATATGTATGTTGATGCATCGGAAAAAATTTTCCAAGTGAACTAAAGTAAATTATGACCGTAGAGACATCAAGTAACATGCTCTCTTTCGTATGGTGCTAGATAGAAAAATACCGCCACCCCAAAATCTCAAGATATTTTGAATTTTGTGATTTTTGTATTGAAGTGTGATATGTATGTTGATGCATCGGAAAAATTTTCCCAAGTGAACTAAAGTAAATAATGACCGTAGCGACATCAAGTAACATGCTCTCTTTCGTATGGTGGTAGATAGAAAAATACCCCCACCCCAAAATCTCAAGATATTTTGAATTTTGTGATTTTTGTATGGAAGTGTGATATGTATGTTGATGCATCGGAAAAAATTTTCCCAAGTAAACTAAAGTAAATTATGACCGTAGCGACATCAAGTAAAATGCTCTCTTTCGGATGGTGGTAGATAGAAAAATACCGCCACCCCAAAATCTCAAGATATTTTGAATTTTGTGATTTTTGTATGGAAGTGTGATATGTATGTTGATGCAACGAAAAAATTTTCTCAAGTGAACTAAAGTTAATTATGGCCGTAGCGACATCAAGCAACATGCTCTCTTTCGTATGGTGCTAGATAGAAAAATACCGCCACCCCAAAATCTCAAGATATTTTGAATTTTGTGATTTTTGTATGAAAAGTGTGATATGTATGTTGATGCATCGGAAAAATTTTCCCAAGTGAACTAAAGTAAATTATGACCGTAGCGACATCAAGTAACATGCTCTCTTTCGTATGGTGCTAGATAGAAAAATACCCCCACCACATATCTCAAGATATTTTCAATTTTGTGATTTTTGTATGGAAGTGATATATGTATGTTGATGCATCGGAAAAAATTTCCCAAGTGAACTAAAGTAAATTATGACCGTAGAGACATCAAGTAACATGCTCTATTTCGTATGGTGCTAGATAGAAAAATACCGCCACCGCAAAATCTCAAGATATTTTGAATTTTGTGATTTTTGTATGGAAGTGTGATATGTATGTTGATGCATCGGAAAAATTTTCCCAAGTGAACTAAAGTAAATTATGACCGTACCGACATCAAGTAACATGCTCTCTTTCGTATGGTGCTAGATAGAAAAATACCCCCACCACATATCTCAAGATATTTTCAATTTTGTGATTTTTGTATGGAAGTGATATATGTATGTTGATGCATCGGAAAAAATTTCCCAAGTGAACTAAAGTAAATTATGACCGTAGAGACATCAAGTAACATGCTCTCTTTCGTATGGTGCTAGATAGAAAAATACCCCCACCCCAAAATCTCAAGATATTTTGAATTTTGTGATTTTTGTATGGAAAGTGTGATATGCATGTTGATGCATCGGAAAAATTTTCCCAAGTGAACTAAAGTAAATTATGACCGTAGCGACATCAAGTAACATGCTCTCTTTCGTATGGTGCTAGATAGAAAAATACCGCCACCCCAAAATCTCAAGATGTTTTGAATTTTGTGATTTTTGTATGGAAGTGTGATATGTATGTTGATGCATCGGAAAAATTTTCCCAAGTGAACTAATGTAAATTATGACCGTAGCGACATCAAGTAACATGCTCTCTTTCGTATGGTGGTAGATAGAAAAATACCGCCACCCCAAAATCTCAAGATATTTTGAATTTTGTGATTTTTGTATGGAAGTGTGATATGTATGTTGATGCATCGGAAAAATTTTCCCAAGTGAACTAAAGTAAATTATGACCGTAGCGACATCAAGTAACATGCTCTCTTTCGTATGGTGGTAGATAGAAAAATACACCCACCCCAAAATCTCAAGATATTTTGAATTTTGTGATTTTTGTATGGAAGTGTGATATGTATGTTGATGCATCGGGAAAATTTTCCCAAGTGAACTAAAGTAAATTATGACAGTAGCGACATGAAGTAACATGCTCTCTTTCGTATGGTGCTAGATAGAAAAATACCCCCACCCCAAAATTTCAAGATATTTTCAATTTTGTTATTTTTGTAAGGAAGTGATATAAATTATGACCGTAGCGACATCAAATAACATGCTCTCTTTCGTATGGTGCTAGATAGAAAAATACCCCCACCACATATCTCAAGATATTTTCAATTTTGTGATTTTTGTATGGAAGTGTGATATGTATGTTGATGCATCGGAAAAAATTTTCCCAAGTAAACTAAAGTAAATTATGACCGTAGCGACATCAAGTAAAATGCTCTCTTTCGGATGGTGGTAGATAGAAAAATACCGCCACCCCAAAATCTCAAGATATTTTGAATTTTGTGATTTTTGTATGGAAGTGTGATATGTATGTTGATGCAACGAAAAAATTTTCTCAAGTGAACTAAAGTTAATTATGGCCGTAGCGACATCAAGCAACATGCTCTCTTTCGTATGGTGCTAGATAGAAAAATACCGCCACCCCAAAATCTCAAGATATTTTGAATTTTGTGATTTTTGTATGAAAAGTGTGATATGTATGTTGATGCATCGGAAAAATTTTCCCAAGTGAACTAAAGTAAATTATGACCGTAGCGACATCAAGTAACATGCTCTCTTTCGTATGGTGCTAGATAGAAAAATACCCCCACCACATATCTCAAGATATTTTCAATTTTGTGATTTTTGTATGGAAGTGATATATGTATGTTGATGCATCGGAAAAAATTTCCCAAGTGAACTAAAGTAAATTATGACCGTAGAGACATCAAGTAACATGCTCTATTTCGTATGGTGCTAGATAGAAAAATACCGCCACCGCAAAATCTCAAGATATTTTGAATTTTGTGATTTTTGTATGGAAGTGTGATATGTATGTTGATGCATCGGAAAAATTTTCCCAAGTGAACTAAAGTAAATTATGACCGTACCGACATCAAGTAACATGCTCTCTTTCGTATGGTGCTAGATAGAAAAATACCCCCACCACATATCTCAAGATATTTTCAATTTTGTGATTTTTGTATGGAAGTGATATATGTATGTTGATGCATCGGAAAAAATTTCCCAAGTGAACTAAAGTAAATTATGACCGTAGAGACATCAAGTAACATGCTCTCTTTCGTATGGTGCTAGATAGAAAAATACCCCCACCCCAAAATCTCAAGATATTTTGAATTTTGTGATTTTTGTATGGAAAGTGTGATATGTATGTTGATGCATCGGAAAAATTTTCCCAAGTGAACTAAAGTAAATTATGACCGTAGCGACATCAAGTAACATGCTCTCTTTCGTATGGTGCTAGATAGAAAAATACCGCCACCCCAAAATCTCAAGATGTTTTGAATTTTGTGATTTTTGTATGGAAGTGTGATATGTATGTTGATGCATCGGAAAAATTTTCCCAAGTGAACTAATGTAAATTATGACCGTAGCGACATCAAGTAACATGCTCTCTTTCGTATGGTGGTAGATAGAAAAATACCCCCACCCCAAAATCTCAAGATATTTTGAATTTTGTGATTTTTGTATGGAAGTGTGATATGTATGTTGATGCATCGGAAAAATTTTCCCAAGTGAACTAAAGTAAATTATGACCGTAGTGACATCAAGTAACATGCTCTCTTTCGTATGGTGGTAGATAGAAAAATACACCCACCCCAAAATCTCAAGATATTTTGAATTTTGTGATTTTTGTATGGAAGTGTGATATGTATGTTGATGCATCGGGAAAATTTTCCCAAGTGAACTAAAGTAAATTATGACAGTAGCGACATGAAGTAACATGCTCTCTTTCGTATGGTGCTAGATAGAAAAATACCCCCACCCCAAAATTTCAAGATATTTTCAATTTTGTTATTTTTGTAAGGAAGTGATATAAATTATGACCGTAGCGACATCAAATAACATGCTCTCTTTCGTATGGTGCTAGATAGAAAAATACCCCCACCACATATCTCAAGATATTTTCAATTTTGTGATTTTTGTATGGAAGTGATATATGTATGTTGATGCATCGGAAAAAATTTCCCAAGTGAACTAAAGTAAATTATGACCGTAGAGACATCAAGTAACATGCTCTCTTTCGTATGGTGCTAGATAGAAAAATACCCCTACCCTAAAATCTCAAGATATTTTGAATTTTGTGATTTTTGTATGGAAGTGTGATATGTATGTTGATGCATCGGAAAAATTTTCCCAAGTGAACTAAAGCAAATTAGGACCCTAGCGACATCAAGTAACATGCTCTCTTTCGTATGGTGCTAGATAGAAAAATACCGCCACCCCAAAATCTCAAGATATTTTGAATTTTGTGATTTTTGTATGAAAAGTGTGATATGTATGTTGATGCATCGGAAAAATTTTCCCAAGTGAACTAATGTAAATTATGACCGTAGCGACATCAAGTAACATGCTCTCTTTCGTATGGTGGCAGATAGAAAAATACCCCCACCCCAAAATCTCAAGATATTTTGAATTTTGTGATTTTTGTATGGAAGTGTGATATGTATGTTGATGCATCGGAAAAATTTTCCCAAGTGAATTAAAGTAAATTATGACCGTAGCGACATCAAGTAACATGCTCTCTTTGGTATGGTGCTAGATAGAAAAAATACCCCACCCCAAAATCTCAAGATATTTTCAATTTTGTGATTTTTGTAAGGAAGTGATATAAATTATGACCGTAGCGACATCAAGTAACATGCTCTCTTTCGTATGGTGCTAGATAGAAAAATACCCCCACCACATATCTCAAGGTATTTTCAATTTTGTGATTTTTGTATGGAAGTGTGATATGTATGTTGATGCATCGGAAAAAATTTTCCCAAGTAAACTAAAGTAAATTATGACCGTAGCGACATCAAGTAAAATGCTCTCTTTCGGATGGTGGTAGATAGAAAAATACCGCCACCCCAAAATCTCAAGATATTTTGAATTTTGTGATTTTTGTATGGAAGTGTGATATGTATGTTGATGCAACGAAAAAATTTTCTCAAGTGAACTAAAGTTAATTATGGCCGTAGCGACATCAAGCAACATGCTCTCTTTCGTATGGTGCTAGATAGAAAAATACCGCCACCCCAAAATCTCAAGATATTTTGAATTTTGTGATTTTTGTATGAAAAGTGTGATATGTATGTTGATGCATCGGAAAAATTTTCCCAAGTGAACTAAAGTAAATTATGACCGTAGCGACATCAAGTAACATGCTCTCTTTCGTATGGTGCTAGATAGAAAAATACCCCCACCACATATCTCAAGATATTTTCAATTTTGTGATTTTTGTATGGAAGTGATATATGTATGTTGATGCATCGGAAAAAATTTTCCCAAGTGAACTAAAGTAAATTATGACCGTAGAGACATCAAGTAACATGCTCTATTTCGTATGGTGCTAGATAGAAAAATACCGCCACCGCAAAATCTCAAGATATTTTGAATTTTGTGATTTTTGTATGGAAGTGTGATATGTATGTTGATGCATCGGAAAAATTTTCCCAAGTGAACTAAAGTAAATTATGACCGTACCGACATCAAGTAACATGCTCTCTTTCGTATGGTGCTAGATAGAAAAATACCCCCACCACATATCTCAAGATATTTTCAATTTTGTGATTTTTGTATGGAAGTGATATATGTATGTTGATGCATCGGAAAAAATTTCCCAAGTGAACTAAAGTAAATTATGACCGTAGAGACATCAAGTAACATGCTCTCTTTCGTATGGTGCTAGATAGAAAAATACCCCCACCCCAAAATCTCAAGATATTTTGAATTTTGTGATTTTTGTATGGAAAGTGTGATATGTATGTTGATGCATCGGAAAAATTTTCCCAAGTGAACTAAAGTAAATTATGACCGTAGCGACATCAAGTAACATGCTCTCTTTCGTATGGTGCTAGATAGAAAAATACCGCCACCCCAAAATCTCAAGATGTTTTGAATTTTGTGATTTTTGTATGGAAGTGTGATATGTATGTTGATGCATCGGAAAAATTTTCCCAAGTGAACTAATGTAAATTATGACCGTAGCGACATCAAGTAACATGCTCTCTTTCGTATGGTGGTAGATAGAAAAATACCCCCACCCCAAAATCTCAAGATATTTTGAATTTTGTGATTTTTGTATGGAAGTGTGATATGTATGTTGATGCATCGGAAAAATTTTCCCAAGTGAACTAAAGTAAATTATGACCGTAGTGACATCAAGTAACATGCTCTCTTTCGTATGGTGGTAGATAGAAAAATACACCCACCCCAAAATCTCAAGATATTTTGAATTTTGTGATTTTTGTATGGAAGTGTGATATGTATGTTGATGCATCGGGAAAATTTTCCCAAGTGAACTAAAGTAAATTATGACAGTAGCGACATGAAGTAACATGCTCTCTTTCGTATGGTGCTAGATAGAAAAATACCCCCACCCCAAAATTTCAAGATATTTTCAATTTTGTTATTTTTGTAAGGAAGTGATATAAATTATGACCGTAGCGACATCAAATAACATGCTCTCTTTCGTATGGTGCTAGATAGAAAAATACCCCCACCACATATCTCAAGATATTTTCAATTTTGTGATTTTTGTATGGAAGTGATATATGTATGTTGATGCATCGGAAAAAATTTTCCCAAGTGAACTAAAGTAAATTATGACCGTAGAGACATCAAGTAACATGCTCTCTTTCGTATGGTGCTAGATAGAAAAATACCCCTACCCTAAAATCTCAAGATATTTTGAATTTTGTGATTTTTGTATGGAAGTGTGATATGTATGTTGATGCATCGGAAAAATTTTCCCAAGTGAACTAAAGCAAATTAGGACCCTAGCGACATCAAGTAACATGCTCTCTTTCGTATGGTGCTAGATAGAAAAATACCGCCACCCCAAAATCTCAAGATATTTTGAATTTTGTGATTTTTGTATGAAAAGTGTGATATGTATGTTGATGCATCGGAAAAATTTTCCCAAGTGAACTAATGTAAATTATGACCGTAGCGACATCAAGTAACATGCTCTCTTTCGTATGGTGGCAGATAGAAAAATACCCCCACCCCAAAATCTCAAGATGTTTTGAATTTTGTGATTTTTGTATGGAAGTGTGATATGTATGTTGATGCATCGGAAAAATTTTCCCAAGTGAACTAATGTAAATTATGACCGTAGCGACATCAAGTAACATGCTCTCTTTCGTATGGTGGTAGATAGAAAAATACCCCCACCCCAAAATCTCAAGATATTTTGAATTTTGTGATTTTTGTATGGAAGTGTGATATGTATGTTGATGCATCGGAAAAATTTTCCCAAGTGAACTAAAGTAAATTATGACCGTAGTGACATCAAGTAACATGCTCTCTTTCGTATGGTGGTAGATAGAAAAATACACCCACCCCAAAATCTCAAGATATTTTGAATTTTGTGATTTTTGTATGGAAGTGTGATATGTATGTTGATGCATCGGGAAAATTTTCCCAAGTGAACTAAAGTAAATTATGACAGTAGCGACATGAAGTAACATGCTCTCTTTCGTATGGTGCTAGATAGAAAAATACCCCCACCCCAAAATTTCAAGATATTTTCAATTTTGTTATTTTTGTAAGGAAGTGATATAAATTATGACCGTAGCGACATCAAATAACATGCTCTCTTTCGTATGGTGCTAGATAGAAAAATACCCCCACCACATATCTCAAGATATTTTCAATTTTGTGATTTTTGTATGGAAGTGATATATGTATGTTGATGCATCGGAAAAAATTTCCCAAGTGAACTAAAGTAAATTATGACCGTAGAGACATCAAGTAACATGCTCTCTTTCGTATGGTGCTAGATAGAAAAATACCCCTACCCTAAAATCTCAAGATATTTTGAATTTTGTGATTTTTGTATGGAAGTGTGATATGTATGTTGATGCATCGGAAAAATTTTCCCAAGTGAACTAAAGCAAATTAGGACCCTAGCGACATCAAGTAACATGCTCTCTTTCGTATGGTGCTAGATAGAAAAATACCGCCACCCCAAAATCTCAAGATATTTTGAATTTTGTGATTTTTGTATGAAAAGTGTGATATGTATGTTGATGCATCGGAAAAATTTTCCCAAGTGAACTAATGTAAATTATGACCGTAGCGACATCAAGTAACATGCTCTCTTTCGTATGGTGGCAGATAGAAAAATACCCCCACCCCAAAATCTCAAGATATTTTGAATTTTGTGATTTTTGTATGGAAGTGTGATATGTATGTTGATGCATCGGAAAAATTTTCCCAAGTGAATTAAAGTAAATTATGACCGTAGCGACATCAAGTAACATGCTCTCTTTGGTATGGTGCTAGATAGAAAAAATACCCCACCCCAAAATCTCAAGATATTTTCAATTTTGTGATTTTTGTAAGGAAGTGATATAAATTATGACCGTAGCGACATCAAGTAACATGCTCTCTTTCGTATAGTGCTAGATAGAAAAGTACCTCCACCACATATCTCAAGATATTTTCAATTTTGTGATTTTTGTATGGAAGTGATATATGTATGTTGATGCATCGGAAAAAATTTCCCAAGTGAACTAAAGTAAATTATGACCGTAGGGACATCAAGTAACATGCTCTCTTTCGTATGGTGCTAGATAGAAAAATACCCCTACCCTAAAATCTCAAGATGTTTTGAATTTTGTGATTTTTGTATGGAAGTGTGATATGTATGTTGATGCATCGGAAAAATTTTCCCAAGTGAACTAAAGCAAATTATGACCGTAGCGACATCAAGTAACATGCTCTCTTTCGTATGGTGCTAGATAGAAAAATACCGCCACCCCAAAATCTCAAGATATTTTGAATTTTGTGATTTTTGTATGAAAAGTGTGATATGTATGTTGATGCATCGGAAAAATTTTCCCAAGTGAACTAAAGTAAATTATGACCGTAGCGACATCAAGTAACATGCTCTCTTTCGTATGGTGCTAGATAGAAAAATACCCCCACCACATATCTCAAGATATTTTCAATTTTGTGATTTTTGTATGGAAGTGATATATGTATGTTGATGCATCGGAAAAATTTTCCCAAGTGAACTAATGTAAATTATGACCGTAGCGACATCAAGTAACATGCTCTCTTTCGTATGGTGGCAGATAGAAAAATACCCCCACCCCAAAATCTCAAGATATTTTGAATTTTGTGATTTTTGTATGGAAGTGTGATATGTATGTTGATGCATCGGAAAAATTTTCCCAAGTGAATTAAAGTAAATTATGACCGTAGCGACATCAAGTAACATGCTCTCTTTGGTATGGTGCTAGATAGAAAAAATACCCCACCCCAAAATCTCAAGATATTTTCAATTTTGTGATTTTTGTAAGGAAGTGATATAAATTATGACCGTAGCGACATCAAGTAACATGCTCTCTTTCGTATGGTGCTAGATAGAAAAATACCCCCACCACATATCTCAAGGTATTTTCAATTTTGTGATTTTTGTATGGAAGTGTGATATGTATGTTGATGCATCGGAAAAAATTTTCCCAAGTAAACTAAAGTAAATTATGACCGTAGCGACATCAAGTAAAATGCTCTCTTTCGGATGGTGGTAGATAGAAAAATACCGCCACCCCAAAATCTCAAGATATTTTGAATTTTGTGATTTTTGTATGGAAGTGTGATATGTATGTTGATGCAACGAAAAAATTTTCTCAAGTGAACTAAAGTTAATTATGGCCGTAGCGACATCAAGCAACATGCTCTCTTTCGTATGGTGCTAGATAGAAAAATACCGCCACCCCAAAATCTCAAGATATTTTGAATTTTGTGATTTTTGTATGAAAAGTGTGATATGTATGTTGATGCATCGGAAAAAATTTTCCCAAGTGAACTAAAGTAAATTATGACCGTAGCGACATCAAGTAACATGCTCTCTTTCGTATGGTGCTAGATAGAAAAATACCCCCACCACATATCTCAAGATATTTTCAATTTTGTGATTTTTGTATGGAAGTGATATATGTATGTTGATGCATCGGAAAAAATTTCCCAAGTGAACTAAAGTAAATTATGACCGTAGAGACATCAAGTAACATGCTCTATTTCGTATGGTGCTAGATAGAAAAATACCGCCACCGCAAAATCTCAAGATATTTTGAATTTTGTGATTTTTGTATGGAAGTGTGATATGTATGTTGATGCATCGGAAAAATTTTCCCAAGTGAACTAAAGTAAATTATGACCGTACCGACATCAAGTAACATGCTCTCTTTCGTATGGTGCTAGATAGAAAAATACCCCCACCACATATCTCAAGATATTTTCAATTTTGTGATTTTTGTATGGAAGTGATATATGTATGTTGATGCATCGGAAAAAATTTTCCCAAGTGAACTAAAGTAAATTATGACCGTAGAGACATCAAGTAACATGCTCTCTTTCGTATGGTGCTAGATAGAAAAATACCCCCACCCCAAAATCTCAAGATATTTTGAATTTTGTGATTTTTGTATGGAAAGTGTGATATGTATGTTGATGCATCGGAAAAATTTTCCCAAGTGAACTAAAGTAAATTATGACCGTAGCGACATCAAGTAACATGCTCTCTTTCGTATGGTGCTAGATAGAAAAATACCGCCACCCCAAAATCTCAAGATGTTTTGAATTTTGTGATTTTTGTATGGAAGTGTGATATGTATGTTGATGCATCGGAAAAATTTTCCCAAGTGAACTAATGTAAATTATGACCGTAGCGACATCAAGTAACATGCTCTCTTTCGTATGGTGGTAGATAGAAAAATACCCCCACCCCAAAATCTCAAGATATTTTGAATTTTGTGATTTTTGTATGGAAGTGTGATATGTATGTTGATGCATCGGAAAAATTTTCCCAAGTGAACTAAAGTAAATTATGACCGTAGTGACATCAAGTAACATGCTCTCTTTCGTATGGTGGTAGATAGAAAAATACACCCACCCCAAAATCTCAAGATATTTTGAATTTTGTGATTTTTGTATGGAAGTGTGATATGTATGTTGATGCATCGGGAAAATTTTCCCAAGTGAACTAAAGTAAATTATGACAGTAGCGACATGAAGTAACATGCTCTCTTTCGTATGGTGCTAGATAGAAAAATACCCCCACCCCAAAATTTCAAGATATTTTCAATTTTGTTATTTTTGTAAGGAAGTGATATAAATTATGACCGTAGCGACATCAAATAACATGCTCTCTTTCGTATGGTGCTAGATAGAAAAATACCCCCACCACATATCTCAAGATATTTTCAATTTTGTGATTTTTGTATGGAAGTGATATATGTATGTTGATGCATCGGAAAAATTTTCCCAAGTGAACTAAAGTAAATTATGACCGTAGAGACATCAAGTAACATGCTCTCTTTCGTATGGTGCTAGATAGAAAAATACCCCTACCCTAAAATCTCAAGATATTTTGAATTTTGTGATTTTTGTATGGAAGTGTGATATGTATGTTGATGCATCGGAAAAATTTTCCCAAGTGAACTAAAGCAAATTAGGACCCTAGCGACATCAAGTAACATGCTCTCTTTCGTATGGTGCTAGATAGAAAAATACCGCCACCCCAAAATCTCAAGATATTTTGAATTTTGTGATTTTTGTATGAAAAGTGTGATATGTATGTTGATGCATCGGAAAAATTTTCCCAAGTGAACTAATGTAAATTATGACCGTAGCGACATCAAGTAACATGCTCTCTTTCGTATGGTGGCAGATAGAAAAATACCCCCACCCCAAAATCTCAAGATATTTTGAATTTTGTGATTTTTGTATGGAAGTGTGATATGTATGTTGATGCATCGGAAAAATTTTCCCAAGTGAATTAAAGTAAATTATGACCGTAGCGACATCAAGTAACATGCTCTCTTTGGTATGGTGCTAGATAGAAAAAATACCCCACCCCAAAATCTCAAGATATTTTCAATTTTGTGATTTTTGTAAGGAAGTGATATAAATTATGACCGTAGCGACATCAAGTAACATGCTCTCTTTCGTATAGTGCTAGATAGAAAAGTACCTCCACCACATATCTCAAGATATTTTCAATTTTGTGATTTTTGTATGGAAGTGATATATGTATGTTGATGCATCGGAAAAAATTTCCCAAGTGAACTAAAGTAAATTATGACCGTAGGGACATCAAGTAACATGCTCTCTTTCGTATGGTGCTAGATAGAAAAATACCCCTACCCTAAAATCTCAAGATGTTTTGAATTTTGTGATTTTTGTATGGAAGTGTGATATGTATGTTGATGCATCGGAAAAATTTTCCCAAGTGAACTAAAGCAAATTATGACCGTAGCGACATCAAGTAACATGCTCTCTTTCGTATGGTGCTAGATAGAAAAATACCGCCACCCCAAAATCTCAAGATATTTTGAATTTTGTGATTTTTGTATGAAAAGTGTGATATGTATGTTGATGCATCGGAAAAATTTTCCCAAGTGAACTAAAGTAAATTATGACCGTAGCGACATCAAGTAACATGCTCTCTTTCGTATGGTGCTAGATAGAAAAATACCCCCACCACATATCTCAAGATATTTTCAATTTTGTGATTTTTGTATGGAAGTGATATATGTATGTTGATGCATCGGAAAAATTTTCCCAAGTGAACTAAAGTAAATTATGACCGTAGCGACATCAAGTAACATGCTCTCTTTCGTATGGTGCTAGATAGAAAAATACCTTCACCCCAAAATCTCAAGATATTTTGAATTTTGTGATTTTTGTATGGAAGTGTGATATGTATGTTGATGCATCGGAAAAATTTTCCCAAGTGAACTAATGTAAATTATGACCGTAGCGACATGAAGTAACATGCTCTCTTTCGTATGGTGGTAGATAGAAAAATACACCCACCCCAAAATCTCAAGATATTTTGAATTTTGTGATTTTTGTATGGAAGTGTGATATGTATGTTGATGCATCGGAAAAATTTTCCCAAGTGAACTAAAGTAAATTATGACAGTAGCGACATCAAGTAACATGCTCTCTTTGGTATGGTGCTAGATAGAAAAATACCCCCACCCCAAAATTACAAGATATTTTCAATTTTGTTAATTTTGTAAGGAAGTGATATAAATTATGACCGTAGCGACATCAAATAACATGCTCTCTTTCGTATGGTGCTAGATAGAAAAATACCCCCACCACATATCTCAAGATATTTTCAATTTTGTGATTTTTGTATGGAAGTGATATATGTATGTTGATGCATCGGAAAAAATTTCCCAAGTGAACTAAAGTAAATTATGACCGTAGAGACATCAAGTAACATGCTCTCTTTTGTATGGTGCTAGATAGAAAAATACCCCTACCCTAAAATCTCAAGATATTTTGAATTTTGTGATTTTTGTATGGAAGTGTGATATGTATGTTGATGCATCGGAAAAAGTTTCTCAAGTGAACTAAAGCAAATTATGACCGTAGCGACATCAAGTAACATGCTCTCTTTCGTATGGTGCTAGATAGAAAAATACCGCCACCCCAAAATCTCAAGATATTTTGAATTTTGTGATTTTTGTATGAAAAGTGTGATATGTATGTTGATGCATCGGAAAAATTTTCCCAAGTGAACTAAAATAAATTATTACCGTAGCGACATCAAGTAACATGCTCTCTTTCGTATGGTGCTAGATAGAAAAATACCCCCACCACATATCTCAAGATATTTTCAATTTTGTGATTTTTGTAGGGAAGTGATATATGTATGTTGATGCATCGGAAAAAATTTCCCAAGTGAACTAAAGTAAATTATGACCGTAGAGACATCAAGTAACATGCTCTCTTTCGTATGGTGCTAGATAGAAAAATACCGCCACCCCAAAATCTCAAGATATTTTGAATTTTGTGATTTTTGTATGAAAAGTGTGATATGTATGTTGATGCATCGGAAAAATTTTCCCAAGTGAACTAAAGTAAATTATGACCGTAGCGACATCAAGTAACATGCTCTCTTTCGTATGGTGCTAGATAGAAAAATACCCCCACCACATATCTCAAGATATTTTCAATTTTGTGATTTTTGTATGGAAGTGATATATGTATGTTGATGCATCGGAAAAAATTTCCCAAGTGAACTAAAGTAAATTATGACCGTAGAGACATCAAGTAACATGCTCTCTTTCGTATGGTGCTAGATAGAAAAATACCGCCACCCCAAAATCTCAAGATATTTTCAATTTTGTGATTTTTGTATGGAAGTGATATATGTATGTTGATGCATCGGAAAAAATTTCCCAAGTGAACTAAAGTAAATTATGACCGTAGAGACATCAAGTAACATGCTCTCTTTCGTATGGTGCTAGATAGAAAAATACCGCCACCCCAAAATCTCAAGATATTTTGAATTTTGTGATTTTTGTATGGAAGTGTGATATGTATGTTGATGCATCGGAAAAATTTTCCCAAGTGAACTAAAAGAAATTATGACCGTAGCGAAATCAAGTAACATGCTCTCTTTGGTATGGTGCTAGATAGAAAAATACCTTCACCCCAAAATCTCAAGATATTTTGAATTTTGTGATTTTTGTATGGAAGTGTGATATGTATGTTGATGCATCGGAAAAATTTTCCCAAGTGAACTAAAGTAAATTATGACCGTAGCGACATCAAGTAACATGCTCTCTTTGGTATGGTGCTAGATAGAAAAATACCCCCACCCCAAAATCTCAAGATATTTTGAATTTTGTGATTTTTGTATGGAAGTGTGATATGTATGTTGATGCATCGGAAAAATTTTCCCAAGTGAACTAAAGTAAATTATGACCGTAGCGACATCAAGTAACATGCTCTCTTTCGTATGGTGCTAGATAAAAAAGCCACCCCAAAATCTCAAGATATTTTGAATTTTGTGATTTTTGTATGGAAGTGTGATATATATGTTGATGCATCGGAAAAATTTTCCCAAGTGAACTAAATTAAATTATGACCGTAGCGACATCAAGTAACATGCTCTCTTTCGTATGGTGGTATATAGAAAAATACCCCCACCCCAAAATCTCAAGATATTTTGAATTTTGTAATTTTTGTATGGAAGTGTGATATGTATGTTGATGCATCGGAAAAATTTTCTCAAGTGAACTAAAGTTAATTATGGCCGTAGCGACATCAAGTAACATGCTCTCTTTCGTATGGTGCTAGATAGAAAAAAACTCCCACCCCAAAATCTCAAGATATTTTGAATTTTGTGATTTTTGTATGGAAGTGTGATATGTATGTTGATGCATCGGAAAAATTTTCCCAAGTGAACTAAAGTAAATTATGACCGTAGCGACATCAAGTAACAGGCTCTCTTTCGTATGGTGCTAGATAGAAAAATACCCCCACCCATAAATCTCAAGATATTTTGAATTTTGTAATTTTTGTATGGAAGTGTGATATGTATGTTGATGCATCGGAAAAATTTTCCCAAGTGAACTAAAGTAAATTATGACCGTAGCGACATCAAGTAACATGCTCTCTTTCGTATGGTGCTAGATAGAAAAATACCCCCACCACATATCTCAAGATATTTTCAATTTTGTGATTTTTGTATGGAAGTGATATATGTATGTTGATGCATCGGAAAAAATTTCCCAAGTGAACTAAAGTAAATTATGACCGTAGAGACATCAAGTAACATGCTCTCTTTCGTATGGTGCTAGATAGAAAAATACCGCCACCCCAAAATCTCAAGATATTTTCAATTTTGTGATTTTTGTATGGAAGTGATATATGTATGTTGATGCATCGGAAAAAATTTCCCAAGTGAACTAAAGTAAATTATGACCGTAGAGACATCAAGTAACATGCTCTCTTTCGTATGGTGCTAGATAGAAAAATACCGCCACCCCAAAATCTCAAGATATTTTGAATTTTGTGATTTTTGTATGGAAGTGTGATATGTATGTTGATGCATCGGAAAAATTTTCCCAAGTGAACTAAAAGAAATTATGACCGTAGCGAAATCAAGTAACATGCTCTCTTTGGTATGGTGCTAGATAGAAAAATACCTTCACCCCAAAATCTCAAGATATTTTGAATTTTGTGATTTTTGTATGGAAGTGTGATATGTATGTTGATGCATCGGAAAAATTTTCCCAAGTGAACTAAAGTAAATTATGACCGTAGCGACATCAAGTAACATGCTCTCTTTGGTATGGTGCTAGATAGAAAAATACCCCCACCCCAAAATCTCAAGATATTTTGAATTTTGTGATTTTTGTATGGAAGTGTGATATGTATGTTGATGCATCGGAAAAATTTTCCCAAGTGAACTAAAGTAAATTATGACCGTAGCGACATCAAGTAACATGCTCTCTTTCGTATGGTGCTAGATAAAAAAAAGCCACCCCAAAATCTCAAGATATTTTGAATTTTGTGATTTTTGTATGGAAGTGTGATATATATGTTGATGCATCGGAAAAATTTTCCCAAGTGAACTAAATTAAATTATGACCGTAGCGACATCAAGTAACATGCTCTCTTTCGTATGGTGGTATATAGAAAAATACCCCCACCCCAAAATCTCAAGATATTTTGAATTTTGTAATTTTTGTATGGAAGTGTGATATGTATGTTGATGCATCGGAAAAATTTTCTCAAGTGAACTAAAGTTAATTATGGCCGTAGCGACATCAAGTAACATGCTCTCTTTCGTATGGTGCTAGATAGAAAAAAACTCCCACCCCAAAATCTCAAGATATTTTGAATTTTGTGATTTTTGTATGGAAGTGTGATATGTATGTTGATGCATCGGAAAAATTTTCCCAAGTGAACTAAAGTAAATTATGACCGTAGCGACATCAAGTAACAGGCTCTCTTTCGTATGGTGCTAGATAGAAAAATACCCCCACCCATAAATCTCAAGATATTTTGAATTTTGTAATTTTTGTATGGAAGTTATATATGTATGTTGATGCATCGGAAAAAATTTTCCAAGTGAACTAAAGTAAATTATGACCGTAGAGACATCAAGTAACATGCTCTCTTTCGTATGGTGCTAGATAGAAAAATACCGCCACCCCAAAATCTCAAGATATTTTGAATTTTGTGATTTTTGTATTGAAGTGTGATATGTATGTTGATGCATCGGAAAAATTTTCCCAAGTGAACTAAAGTAAATAATGACCGTAGCGACATCAAGTAACATGCTCTCTTTCGTATGGTGGTAGATAGATAAATACCCCCACCCCAAAATCTCAAGATATTTTGAATTTTGTGATTTTTGTATGGAAGTGTGATATGTATGTTGATGCATCGGAAAAAATTTTCCCAAGTAAACTAAAGTAAATTATGACCGTAGCGACATCAAGTAAAATGCTCTCTTTCGGATGGTGGTAGATAGAAAAATACCGCCACCCCAAAATCTCAAGATATTTAGAATTTTGTGATTTTTGTATGGAAGTGTGATATGTATGTTGATGCAACGAAAAAATTTTCTCAAGTGAACTAAAGTTAATTATGGCCGTAGCGACATCAAGCAACATGCTCTCTTTCGTATGGTGCTAGATAGAAAAATACCGCCACCCCAAAATCTCAAGATATTTTGAATTTTGTGATTTTTGTATGAAAAGTGTGATATGTATGTTGATGCATCGGAAAAATTTTCCCAAGTGAACTAAAGTAAATTATGACCGTAGCGACATCAAGTAACATGCTCTCTTTCGTATGGTGCTAGATAGAAAAATACCCCCACCACATATCTCAAGATATTTTCAATTTTGTGATTTTTGTATGGAAGTGATATATGTATGTTGATGCATCGGAAAAAATTTCCCAAGTGAACTAAAGTAAATTATGACCGTAGAGACATCAAGTAACATGCTCTATTTCGTATGGTGCTAGATAGAAAAATACCGCCACCGCAAAATCTCAAGATATTTTGAATTTTGTGATTTTTGTATGGAAGTGTGATATGTATGTTGATGCATCGGAAAAATTTTCCCAAGTGAACTAAAGTAAATTATGACCGTACCGACATCAAGTAACATGCTCTCTTTCGTATGGTGCTAGATAGAAAAATACCCCCACCACATATCTCAAGATATTTTCAATTTTGTGATTTTTGTATGGAAGTGATATATGTATGTTGATGCATCGGAAAAAATTTCCCAAGTGAACTAAAGTAAATTATGACCGTAGAGACATCAAGTAACATGCTCTCTTTCGTATGGTGCTAGATAGAAAAATACCCCCACCCCAAAATCTCAAGATATTTTGAATTTTGTGATTTTTGTATGGAAAGTGTGATATGTATGTTGATGCATCGGAAAAATTTTCCCAAGTGAACTAAAGTAAATTATGACCGTAGCGACATCAAGTAACATGCTCTCTTTCGTATGGTGCTAGATAGAAAAATACCGCCACCCCAAAATCTCAAGATGTTTTGAATTTTGTGATTTTTGTATGGAAGTGTGATATGTATGTTGATGCATCGGAAAAATTTTCCCAAGTGAACTAATGTAAATTATGACCGTAGCGACATCAAGTAACATGCTCTCTTTCGTATGGTGGTAGATAGAAAAATACCGCCACCCCAAAATCTCAAGATATTTTGAATTTTGTGATTTTTGTATGGAAGTGTGATATGTATGTTGATGCATCGGAAAAATTTTCCCAAGTGAACTAAAGTAAATTATGACCGTAGCGACATCAAGTAACATGCTCTCTTTCGTATGGTGGTAGATAGAAAAATACACCCACCCCAAAATCTCAAGATATTTTGAATTTTGTGATTTTTGTATGGAAGTGTGATATGTATGTTGATGCATCGGGAAAATTTTCCCAAGTGAACTAAAGTAAATTATGACAGTAGCGACATGAAGTAACATGCTCTCTTTCGTATGGTGCTAGATAGAAAAATACCCCCACCCCAAAATTTCAAGATATTTTCAATTTTGTTATTTTTGTAAGGAAGTGATATAAATTATGACCGTAGCGACATCAAATAACATGCTCTCTTTCGTATGGTGCTAGATAGAAAAATACCCCCACCACATATCTCAAGATATTTTCAATTTTGTGATTTTTGTATGGAAGTGATATATGTATGTTGATGCATCGGAAAAAATTTCCCAAATGAACTAAAGTAAATTATGACCGTAGAGACATCAAGTAACATGCTCTCTTTCGTATGGTGCTAGATAGAAAAATACCCCTACCCTAAAATCTCAAGATATTTTGAATTTTGTGATTTTTGTATGGAAGTGTGATATGTATGTTGATGCATCGGAAAAATTTTCCCAAGTGAACTAAAGCAAATTAGGACCCTAGCGACATCAAGTAACATGCTCTCTTTCGTATGGTGCTAGATAGAAAAATACCGCCACCCCAAAATCTCAAGATATTTTGAATTTTGTGATTTTTGTATGAAAAGTGTGATATGTATGTTGATGCATCGGAAAAATTTTCCCAAGTGAACTAATGTAAATTATGACCGTAGCGACATCAAGTAACATGCTCTCTTTCGTATGGTGGTAGATAGAAAAATACCCCCACCCCAAAATCTCAAGATATTTTGAATTTTGTGATTTTTGTATGGAAGTGTGATATGTATGTTGATGCATCGGAAAAATTTTCCCAAGTGAATTAAAGTAAATTATGACCGTAGCGACATCAAGTAACATGCTCTCTTTGGTATGGTGCTAGATAGAAAAAATACCCCACCCCAAAATCTCAAGATATTTTCAATTTTGTGATTTTTGTAAGGAAGTGATATAAATTATGACCGTAGCGACATCAAGTAACATGCTCTCTTTCGTATAGTGCTAGATAGAAAAGTACCTCCACCACATATCTCAAGATATTTTCAATTTTGTGATTTTTGTATGGAAGTGATATATGTATGTTGATGCATCGGAAAAAATTTCCCAAGTGAACTAAAGTAAATTATGACCGTAGGGACATCAAGTAACATGCTCTCTTTCGTATGGTGCTAGATAGAAAAATACCCCTACCCTAAAATCTCAAGATGTTTTGAATTTTGTGATTTTTGTATGGAAGTGTGATATGTATGTTGATGCATCGGAAAAATTTTCCCAAGTGAACTAAAGCAAATTATGACCGTAGCGACATCAAGTAACATGCTCTCTTTCGTATGGTGCTAGATAGAAAAATACCGCCACCCCAAAATCTCAAGATATTTTGAATTTTGTGATTTTTGTATGAAAAGTGTGATATGTATGTTGATGCATCGGAAAAATTTTCCCAAGTGAACTAAAGTAAATTATGACCGTACCGACATCAAGTAACATGCTCTCTTTCGTATGGTGCTAGATAGAAAAATACCCCCACCACATATCTCAAGATATTTTCAATTTTGTGATTTTTGTATGGAAGTGATATATGTATGTTGATGCATCGGAAAAATTTTCCCAAGTGAACTAAAGTAAATTATGACCGTAGCGACATCAAGTAACATGCTCTCTTTCGTATGGTGCTAGATAGAAAAATACCTTCACCCCAAAATCTCAAGATATTTTGAATTTTGTGATTTTTGTATGGAAGTGTGATATGTATGCTGATGCATCGGAAAAATTTTCCCAAGTGAACTAAAGTAAATTATGACCGTAGCGACATCAAGTAACATGCTCTCTTTCGTATGGTGGTAGATAGAAAAATACACCCACCCCAAAATCTCAAGATATTTTGAATTTTGTGATTTTTGTATGGAAGTGTGATATGTATGTTGATGCATCGGAAAAATTTTCCCAAGTGAACTAAAGTAAATTATGACAGTAGCGACATCAAGTAACATGCTCTCTTTGGTATGGTGCTAGATAGAAAAATACCCCCACCCCAAAATTACAAGATATTTTCAATTTTGTTATTTTTGTAAGGAAGTGATATAAATTATGACCGTAGCGACATCAAATAACATGCTCTCTTTCGTATGGTGCTAGATAGAAAAATACCCCCACCACATATCTCAAGATATTTTGAATTTTGTGATTTTTGTATGGAAGTGTGATATGTATGTTGATGCATCGGGAAAATTTTCCCAAGTGAACTAAAGTAAATTATGACAGTAGCGACATGAAGTAACATGCTCTCTTTCGTATGGTGCTAGATAGAAAAATACCCCCACCCCAAAATTTCAAGATATTTTCAATTTTGTTATTTTTGTAAGGAAGTGATATAAATTATGACCGTAGCGACATCAAATAACATGCTCTCTTTCGTATGGTGCTAGATAGAAAAATACCCCCACCACATATCTCAAGATATTTTCAATTTTGTGATTTTTGTATGGAAGTGATATATGTATGTTGATGCATCGGAAAAAATTTCCCAAGTGAACTAAAGTAAATTATGACCGTAGAGACATCAAGTAACATGCTCTCTTTCGTATGGTGCTAGATAGAAAAATACCCCTACCCTAAAATCTCAAGATATTTTGAATTTTGTGATTTTTGTATGGAAGTGTGATATGTATGTTGATGCATCGGGAAAATTTTCCCAAGTGAACTAAAGCAAATTAGGACCCTAGCGACATCAAGTAACATGCTCTCTTTCGTATGGTGCTAGATAGAAAAATACCGCCACCCCAAAATCTCAAGATATTTTGAATTTTGTGATTTTTGTATGAAAAGTGTGATATGTATGTTGATGCATCGGAAAAATTTTCCCAAGTGAACTAATGTAAATTATGACCGTAGCGACATCAAGTAACATGCTCTCTTTCGTATGGTGGTAGATAGAAAAATACCCCCACCCCAAAATCTCAAGATATTTTGAATTTTGTGATTTTTGTATGGAAGTGTGATATGAATGTTGATGCATCGGAAAAATTTTCCCAAGTGAATTAAAGTAAATTATGACCGTAGCGACATCAAGTAACATGCTCTCTTTGGTATGGTGCTAGATAGAAAAAATACCCCACCCCAAAATCTCAAGATATTTTCAATTTTGTGATTTTTGTAAGGAAGTGATATAAATTATGACCGTAGCGACATCAAGTAACATGCTCTCTTTCGTATAGTGCTAGATAGAAAAGTACCTCCACCACATATCTCAAGATATTTTCAATTTTGTGATTTTTGTATGGAAGTGATATATGTATGTTGATGCATCGGAAAAAATTTCCCAAGTGAACTAAAGTAAATTATGACCGTAGGGACATCAAGTAACATGCTCTCTTTCGTATGGTGCTAGATAGAAAAATACCCCTACCCTAAAATCTCAAGATGTTTTGAATTTTGTGATTTTTGTATGGAAGTGTGATATGTATGTTGATGCATCGGAAAAATTTTCCCAAGTGAACTAAAGCAAATTATGACCGTAGCGACATCAAGTAACATGCTCTCTTTCGTATGGTGCTAGATAGAAAAATACCGCCACCCCAAAATCTCAAGATATTTTGAATTTTGTGATTTTTGTATGAAAAGTGTGATATGTATGTTGATGCATCGGAAAAATTTTCCCAAGTGAACTAAAGTAAATTATGACCGTACCGACATCAAGTAACATGCTCTCTTTCGTATGGTGCTAGATAGAAAAATACCCCCACCACATATCTCAAGATATTTTCAATTTTGTGATTTTTGTATGGAAGTGATATATGTATGTTGATGCATCGGAAAAATTTTCCCAAGTGAACTAAAGTAAATTATGACCGTAGCGACATCAAGTAACATGCTCTCTTTCGTATGGTGCTAGATAGAAAAATACCTTCACCCCAAAATCTCAAGATATTTTGAATTTTGTGATTTTTGTATGGAAGTGTGATATGTATGTTGATGCATCGGAAAAATTTTCCCAAGTGAACTAAAGTAAATTATGACCGTAGCGACATCAAGTAACATGCTCTCTTTCGTATGGTGGTAGATAGAAAAATACACCCACCCCAAAATCTCAAGATATTTTGAATTTTGTGATTTTTGTATGGAAGTGTGATATGTATGTTGATGCATCGGAAAAATTTTCCCAAGTGAACTAAAGTAAATTATGACAGTAGCGACATCAAGTAACATGCTCTCTTTGGTATGGTGCTAGATAGAAAAATACCCCCACCCCAAAATTACAAGATATTTTCAATTTTGTTATTTTTGTAAGGAAGTGATATAAATTATGACCGTAGCGACATCAAATAACATGCTCTCTTTCGTATGGTGCTAGATAGAAAAATACCCCCACCACATATCTCAAGATATTTTGAATTTTGTGATTTTTGTATGGAAGTGTGATATGTATGTTGATGCATCGGGAAAATTTTCCCAAGTGAACTAAAGTAAATTATGACAGTAGCGACATGAAGTAACATGCTCTCTTTCGTATGGTGCTAGATAGAAAAATACCCCCACCCCAAAATTTCAAGATATTTTCAATTTTGTTATTTTTGTAAGGAAGTGATATAAATTATGACCGTAGCGACATCAAATAACATGCTCTCTTTCGTATGGTGCTAGATAGAAAAATACCCCCACCACATATCTCAAGATATTTTCAATTTTGTGATTTTTGTATGGAAGTGATATATGTATGTTGATGCATCGGAAAAAATTTCCCAAGTGAACTAAAGTAAATTATGACCGTAGAGACATCAAGTAACATGCTCTCTTTCGTATGGTGCTAGATAGAAAAATACCCCTACCCTAAAATCTCAAGATATTTTGAATTTTGTGATTTTTGTATGGAAGTGTGATATGTATGTTGATGCATCGGGAAAATTTTCCCAAGTGAACTAAAGCAAATTAGGACCCTAGCGACATCAAGTAACATGCTCTCTTTCGTATGGTGCTAGATAGAAAAATACCGCCACCCCAAAATCTCAAGATATTTTGAATTTTGTGATTTTTGTATGAAAAGTGTGATATGTATGTTGATGCATCGGAAAAATTTTCCCAAGTGAACTAATGTAAATTATGACCGTAGCGACATCAAGTAACATGCTCTCTTTCGTATGGTGGTAGATAGAAAAATACCCCCACCCCAAAATCTCAAGATATTTTGAATTTTGTGATTTTTGTATGGAAGTGTGATATGTATGTTGATGCATCGGAAAAATTTTCCCAAGTGAATTAAAGTAAATTATGACCGTAGCGACATCAAGTAACATGCTCTCTTTGGTATGGTGCTAGATAGAAAAAATACCCCACCCCAAAATCTCAAGATATTTTCAATTTTGTGATTTTTGTAAGGAAGTGATATAAATTATGACCGTAGCGACATCAAGTAACATGCTCTCTTTCGTATAGTGCTAGATAGAAAAGTACCTCCACCACATATCTCAAGATATTTTCAATTTTGTGATTTTTGTATGGAAGTGATATATGTATGTTGATGCATCGGAAAAAATTTCCCAAGTGAACTAAAGTAAATTATGACCGTAGGGACATCAAGTAACATGCTCTCTTTCGTATGGTGCTAGATAGAAAAATACCCCTACCCTAAAATCTCAAGATGTTTTGAATTTTGTGATTTTTGTATGGAAGTGTGATATGTATGTTGATGCATCGGAAAAATTTTCCCAAGTGAACTAAAGCAAATTATGACCGTAGCGACATCAAGTAACATGCTCTCTTTCGTATGGTGCTAGATAGAAAAATACCGCCACCCCAAAATCTCAAGATATTTTGAATTTTGTGATTTTTGTATGAAAAGTGTGATATGTATGTTGATGCATCGGAAAAATTTTCCCAAGTGAACTAAAGTAAATTATGACCGTACCGACATCAAGTAACATGCTCTCTTTCGTATGGTGCTAGATAGAAAAATACCCCCACCACATATCTCAAGATATTTTCAATTTTGTGATTTTTGTATGGAAGTGATATATGTATGTTGATGCATCGGAAAAATTTTCCCAAGTGAACTAAAGTAAATTATGACCGTAGCGACATCAAGTAACATGCTCTCTTTCGTATGGTGCTAGATAGAAAAATACCTTCACCCCAAAATCTCAAGATATTTTGAATTTTGTGATTTTTGTATGGAAGTGTGATATGTATGTTGATGCATCGGAAAAATTTTCCCAAGTGAACTAAAGTAAATTATGACCGTAGCGACATCATGTAACATGCTCTCTTTCGTATGGTGGTAGATAGAAAAATACACCCACCCCAAAATCTCAAGATATTTTGAATTTTGTGATTTTTGTATGGAAGTGTGATATGTATGTTGATGCATCGGAAAAATTTTCCCAAGTGAACTAAAGTAAATTATGACAGTAGCGACATCAAGTAACATGCTCTCTTTGGTATGGTGCTAGATAGAAAAATACCCCCACCCCAAAATTACAAGATATTTTCAATTTTGTTATTTTTGTAAGGAAGTGATATAAATTATGACCGTAGCGACATCAAATAACATGCTCTCTTTCGTATGGTGCTAGATAGAAAAATACCCCCACCACATATCTCAAGATATTTTCAATTTTGTGATTTTTGTATGGAAGTGATATATGTATGTTGATGCATCGGAAAAAATTTCCCAAGTGAACTAAAGTAAATTATGACCGTAGAGACATCAAGTAACATGCTCTCTTTTGTATGGTGCTAGATAGAAAAATACCCCTACCCTAAAATCTCAAGATATTTTGAATTTTGTGATTTTTGTATGGAAGTGTGATATGTATGTTGATGCATCGGAAAAAGTTTCCCAAGTGAACTAAAGCAAATTATGACCGTAGCGACATCAAGTAACATGCTCTCTTTCGTATGGTGCTAGATAGAAAAATACCGCCACCCCAAAATCTCAAGATATTTTGAATTTTGTGATTTTTGTATGAAAAGTGTGATATGTATGTTGATGCATCGGAAAAATTTTCCCAAGTGAACTAAAATAAATTATTACCGTAGCGACATCAAGTAACATGCTCTCTTTCGTATGGTGCTAGATAGAAAAATACCCCCACCACATATCTCAAGATATTTTCAATTTTGTGATTTTTGTAGGGAAGTGATATATGTATGTTGATGCATCGGAAAAAATTTCCCAAGTGAACTAAAGTAAATTATGACCGTAGAGACATCAAGTAACATGCTCTCTTTCGTATGGTGCTAGATAGAAAAATACCGCCACCCCAAAATCTCAAGATATTTTGAATTTTGTGATTTTTGTATGGAAGTGTGATATGTATGTTGATGCATCGGAAAAATTTTCCCAAGTGAACTTAAGTAAATTATGACCGTAGCGACATCAAGTAACATGCTCTCTTTCGTATGGTGCTAGATAGAAAAATACCTCTACCCTAAAATCTCAAGATATTTTGAATTTTGTGATTTTTGTATGGAAGTGTGATATGTATGTTGATGCATCGGAAAAATTTTCCCAAGTGAACTAAAGCAAATTATGACCGTAGCGACATCAAGTAACATGCTCTCTTTCGTATGGTGCTAGATAGAAAAATACCGCCACCCCAAAATCTCAAGATATTTTGAATTTTGTGATTTTTGTATGAAAAGTGTGATATGTATGTTGATGCATCGGAAAAATTTTCCCAAGTGAACTAAAGTAAATTATGACAGTAGCGACATCAAGTAACATGCTCTCTTTCGTATGGTGCTAGATAGAAAAATACCCCCACCACATATCTCAAGATATTTTCAATTTTGTGATTTTTGTATGGAAGTGATATATGTATGTTGATGCATCGGAAAAAATTTCCCAAGTGAACTAAAGTAAATTATGACCGTAGAGACATCAAGTAACATGCTCTCTTTCGTATGGTGCTAGATAGAAAAATACCCCTACCCTAAAATCTCAAGATATTTTGAATTTTGTGATTTTTGTATGGAAGTGTGATATGTATGTTGATGCATCGGAAAAATTTTCCCAAGTGAACTAAAGCAAATTATGACCGTAGCGACATCAAGTAACATGCTCTCTTTCGTATGGTGCTAGATAGAAAAATACCGCCACCCCAAAATCTCAAGATATTTTGAATTTTGTGATTTTTGTATGAAAAGTGTGATATGTATGTTGATGCATCGGAAAAATTTTCCCAAGTGAACTAAAGTAAATTATGACCGTAGCGACATCAAGTAACATGCTCTCTTTCGTATGGTGCTAGATAGAAAAATACCCCCACCACATATCTCAAGATATTTTGAATTTTGTGATTTTTGTATGGAAGTGTGATATGTATGTTGATGCATCGGAAAAATTTTCCCAAGTGAACTAAAGTAAATTATGACCGTAGCGACATCAAGTAACATGCTCTCTTTCGTATGGTGCTAGATAGAAAAATACCCCCACCCCAAAATCTCAAGATATTTTCAATTTTGTGATTTTTGTAAGGAAGTGATATAAATTATGACCGTAGCGACATCAAGTAACATGCTCTCTTTCGTATGGTGCTAGATAGAAAAATACACCCACCACATATCTCAAGATATTTTCAATTTTGTGATTTTTGTATGGAAGTGTGATATGTATGTTGATGCATCGGAAAAATTTTCCCAAGTGAACTAAAGCAAATTATGACCGTAGCGACATCAAGTAACATGCTCTCTTTCGTATGGTGCTAGATAGAAAAATACCCCTACCCTAAAATCTCAAGATATTTTGAATTTTGTGATTTTTGTATGGAAGTGTGATATGTATGTTGATGCATCGGAAATATTTTCCCAAGTGAACTAAAGTAAATTATGACCGTAGCGACATCAAGTAACATGCTCTCTTTCGTATGGTGCTAGATAGAAAAATACCCCTACCACATATCTCAAGATATTTTCAATTTTGTGATTTTTGTATGGAAGTTATATATGTATGTTGATGCATTGGAAAAAATTTCCCAAGTGAACTAAAGTAAATTATGACCGTAGAGACATCAAGTAACATGCTCTCTTTCGTATGGTGGTAGATAGAAAAATACCCCCACCCCAAAACCTCAAGATATTTTGAATTTTGTGATTTTTGTATGGAAGTGTGATATGTATGTTGAAGCATCGGAAAAATTTTCCCAAGTGAACTAAAGTAAATTATGACCGTAGCGACATCAAGTAACAAACTCTCTTTCGTATGGTGCTAGATAGAAAAATACCCTCACCCCAAAATCTCAAGATATTTTGAATTTTGTGATTTTTGTATGGAAGTGTGATATGTATGTTGATGCATCGGAAAAATTTTCTTAAGTGAACTAAAGTAAATTATGACCGTAGCGACATCAAGTAACATGCTCTCTTTCGTATGGTGCTAGATAGAAAAATACCCCCACCACATATCTCAAGATATTTTCAATTTTGTGATTTTTGTATGGAAGTGATATATGTATGTTGATGCATCGGAAAAATTTTCCCAAGTGAACTAAAGTAAATTATGACAGTAGCGACATCAAGTAACATGCTCTCTTTGGTATGGTGCTAGATAGAAAAATACCCCCACCCCAAAATTACAAGATATTTTCAATTTTGTTATTTTTGTAAGGAAGTGATATAAATTATGACCGTAGCGACATCAAATAACATGCTCTCTTTCGTATGGTGCTAGATAGAAAAATACCCCCACCACATATCTCAAGATATTTTCAATTTTGTGATTTTTGTATGGAAGTGATATATGTATGTTGATGCATCGGAAAAAATTTCCCAAGTGAACTAAAGTAAATTATGACCGTAGAGACATCAAGTAACATGCTCTCTTTCGTATGGTGCTAGATAGAAAAATACCCCTACCCTAAAATCTCAAGATATTTTGAATTTTGTGATTTTTGTATGGAAGTGTGATATGTATGTTGATGCATCGGAAAAAGTTTCCCAAGTGAACTAAAGCAAATTATGACCGTAGCGACATCAAGTAACATGCTCTCTTTCGTATGGTGCTAGATAGAAAAATACCGCCACCCCAAAATCTCAAGATATTTTGAATTTTGTGATTTTTGTATGAAAAGTGTGATATGTATGTTGATGCATCGGAAAAATTTTCCCAAGTGAACTAAAATAAATTATTACCGTAGCGACATCAAGTAACATGCTCTCTTTCGTATGGTGCTAGATAGCAAAATACCCCCACCACATATCTCAAGATATTTTCAATTTTGTGATTTTTGCAGGGAAGTGATATATGTATGTTGATGCATCGGAAAAAATTTCCCAAGTGAACTAAAGTAAATTATGACCGTAGAGACATCAAGTAACATGCTCTCTTTCGTATGGTGCTAGATAGAAAAACACCGCCACCCCAAAATCTCAAGATATTTTGAATTTTGTGATTTTTGTATGGAAGTCTGATATGTATGTTGATGCATCGGAAAAATTTTCCCAAGTGAACTTAAGTAAATTATGACCGTAGCGACATCAAGTAACATGCTCTCTTTCGTATGGTGCTAGATAGAAAAATACCTCTACCCTAAAATCTCAAGATATTTTGAATTTTGTGATTTTTGTATGGAAGTGTGATATGTATGTTGATGCATCGGAAAAATTTTCCCAAGTGAACTAAAGCAAATTATGACCGTAGCGACATCAAGTAACATGCTCTCTTTCGTATGGTGCTAGATAGAAAAATACCGCCACCCCAAAATCTCAAGATATTTTGAATTTTGTGATTTTTGTATGAAAAGTGTGATATGTATGTTGATGCATCGGAAAAATTTTCCCAAGTGAACTAAAGTAAATTATGACCGTAGCGACATCAAGTAACATGCTCTCTTTCGTATGGTGCTAGATAGAAAAATACCCCCACCACATATCTCAAGATATTTTCAATTTTGTGATTTTTGTATGGAAGTGATATATGTATGTTGATGCATCGGAAAAAATTTCCCAAGTGAACTAAAGTAAATTATGACCGTAGAGACATCAAGTAACATGCTCTCTGTCGTATGGTGCTAGATAGAAAAATACCCCTACCCTAAAATCTCAAGATATTTTGAATTTTGTGATTTTTGTATGGAAGTGTGATATGTATGTTGATGCATCGGAAAAATTTTCCCAAGTGAACTAAAGCAAATTATGACCGTAGCGACATCAAGTAACATGCTCTCTTTCGTATGGTGCTAGATAGAAAAATACCGCCACCCCAAAATCTCAAGATATTTTGAATTTTGTGATTTTTGTATGAAAAGTGTGATATGTATGTTGATGCATCGGAAAAATTTTCCCAAGTGAACTAAAGTAAATTATGACCGTAGCGACATCAAGTAACATGCTCTCTTTCGTATGGTGCTAGATAGAAAAATACCCCCACCACATATCTCAAGATATTTTCAATTTTGTGATTTTTGTATGGAAGTGATATATGTATGTTGATGCATCGGAAAAAATTTCCCAAGTGAACTAAAGTAAATTATGACCGTAGAGACATCAAGTAACATGCTCTCTTTCGTATGGTGCTAGATAGAAAAATACCGCCACCCCAAAATCTCAAGATATTTTGAATTTTGTGATTTTTGTATGGAAGTGTGATATGTATGTTGATGCATCGGAAAAATTTTTCCCAAGTGAACTAATGTAAATTATAACCGTAGCGACATCAAGTAACATGCTCTCTTTCGTATGGTGGTAGATAGAAAAATACCCCCACCCCAAAATCTCAAGATATTTTGAATTTTGTGATTTTTGTATGGAAGTGTGATATGTATGTTGATGCATTGGAAAAATTTTCCCAAGTGAACTAAAGTAAATTATGACCGTAGCGACATCAAGTAACATGCTCTCTTTCGTATGGTGCTAGATAGAAAAATACCCCCACCCCAAAATCTCAAGATATTTTCAATTTTGTGATTTTTGTAAGGAAGTGATATAAATTATGACCGTAGCGACATCAAGTAACATGCTCTCTTTCGTATGGTGCTAGATAGAAAAATACACCCACCACATATCTCAAGATATTTTCAATTTTGTGATTTTTGTATGGAAGTGTGATATGTATGATGATGCATCGGAAAAATTTTCCCAAGTGAACTAAAGCAAATTATGACCGTAGCGACATCAAGTAACATGCTCTCTTTCGTATGGTGCTAGATAGTAAAATACCCCTACCCTAAAATCTCAAGATATTTTGAATTTTGTGATTTTTGTATGGAAGTGTGATATGTATGTTGATGCATCGGAAATATTTTCCCAAGTGAACTAAAGTAAATTATGACCGTAGCGACATCAAGTAACATGCTCTCTTTCGTATGGTGCTAGATAGAAAAATACCCCTACCCTAAAATCTCAAGATATTTTGAATTTTGTGATTTTTGTATGGAAGTGTGATATGTATGTTGATGCATCGGAAAAATTTTCCCAAGTGAACTAAAGCAAATTATGACCGTAGCGACATCAAGTAACATGCTCTCTTTCGTATGGTGCTAGATAGAAAAATACCGCCACCCCAAAATCTCAAGATATATTGAATTTTGTGATTTTTGTATGAAAAGTGTGATATGTATGTTGATGCATCGGAAAAATTTTCCCAAGTGAACTAAAGTAAATTATGACCGTAGCGACATCAAGTAACATGCTCTCTTTCGTATGGTGCTAGATAGAAAAATACCGACACCACATATCTCAAGATATTTTCAATTTTGTGATTTTTGTATGGAAGTGATATATGTATGTTGATGCATCGGAAAAAATTTCCCAAGTGAACTAAAGTAAATTATGACCGTAGAGACATCAAGTAACATGCTCTCTTTCGTATGGTGCTAGAAAGAAAAATACCGCCACCCCAAAATCTCAAGATATTTTGAATTTTGTGATTTTTGTATGGAAGTGTGATATGTATGTTGATGCATCGGAAAAATTTTTCCCAAGTGAACTAATGTAAATTATGACCGTAGCGACATCAAGTAACATGCTCTCTTTCGTATGGTGGTAGATAGAAAAATACCCCCACCCCAAAATCTCAAGATATTTTGAATTTTGTGATTTTTGTATGGAAGTGTGATATGTATGTTGATGCATTGGAAAAATTTTCCCAAGTGAACTAAAGTAAATTATGACCGTAGCGACATCAAGTAACATGCTCTCTTTCGTATGGTGCTAGATAGAAAAATACCCCCACCCCAAAATCTCAAGATATTTTCAATTTTGTGATTTTTGTAAGGAAGTGATATAAATTATGACCGTAGCGACATCAAGTAACATGCTCTCTTTCGTATGGTGCTAGATAGAAAAATACACCCACCACATATCTCAAGATATTTTCAATTTTGTGATTTTTGTATGGAAGTGTGATATGTATGTTGATGCATCGGAAAAATTTTCCCAAGTGAACTAAAGCAAATTATGACCGTAGCGACATCAAGTAACATGCTCTCTTTCGTATGGTGCTAGATAGAAAAATACCCCTACCCTAAAATCTCAAGATATTTTGAATTTTGTGATTTTTGTATGGAAGTGTGATATGTATGTTGATGCATCGGAAATATTTTCCCAAGTGAACTAAAGTAAATTATGACCGTAGCGACATCAAGTAACATGCTCTCTTTCGTATGGTGCTAGATAGAAAAATACCCCTACCACATATCTCAAGATATTTTCAATTTTGTGATTTTTGTATGGAAGTTATATATGTATGTTGATGCATTGGAAAAAATTTCCCAAGTGAACTAAAGTAAATTATGACCGTAGAGACATCAAGTAACATGCTCTCTTTCGTATGGTGGTAGATAGAAAAATACCCCCACCCCAAAATCTCAAGATATTTTGAATTTTGTGATTTTTGTATGGAAGTGTGATATGTATGTTGAAGCATCGGAAAAATTTTCCCAAGTGAACTAAAGTAAATTATGACCGTAGCGACATCAAGTAACAAACTCTCTTTCGTATGGTGCTAGATAGAAAAATACCCTCACCCCAAAATCTCAAGATATTTTGAATTTTGTGATTTTTGTATTGAAGTGTGATATGTATGTTGATGCATCGGAAAAATTTTCTTAAGTGAACTAAAGTAAATTATGACCGTAGCGACATCAAGTAACATGCTCTCTTTCGTATGGTACTAGATAGAAAATTACCGCCACCCCACAATCTCAAGATATTTTGAATTTTGTGATTTTTGTATGGAAGTGTGATATGTATGTTGATGCATCGGAAAAATTTTCCCAAGTGAACTAAAGTATTTTTATGACCGTAGCGACATCAAGTAACATGCTATCTTTCGTATGGTGCTAGATAGAAAAATACCCCTACCACATATCTCAAGATATTTTCAATTTTGTGATTTTTGTATGGAAGTTATATATGTATGTTGATGCATTGGAAAAAATTTCCCAAGTGAACTAAAGTAAATTATGACCGTAGAGACATCAAGTAACATGCTCTCTTTCGTATGGTGCTAGATAGAAAAATACCCCTACCACATATCTCAAGATATTTTCAATTTTGTGATTTTTGTATGGAAGTGATATATGTATGTTGATGCATCGGAAAAAATTTCCCAAGTGAACTAAAGTAAATTAGGACCGTAGAGACATCAAGTAACATGCTCTCTTTCGTATGGTGCTAGATAGAAAAATACCCCTACTCTAAAATCTCAAGATATTTTGAATTTTGTGATTTTTGTATGGAAGTGTGATATGTATGTTGATGCATCGGAAAAATTTTCCCAAGTGAACTAAAGCAAATTATGACCGTAGCGACATCAAGTAACATGCTCTCTTTCGTATGGTGCTAGATAGAAAAATACCCCTACCCTAAAATCTCAAGATATTTTGAATTTTGTGATTTTTGTATGGAAGTGTGATATGTATGTTGATGCATCGGAAAAATTTTCCCAAGTGAACTAAAGTAAATTATGACCGTAGCGACATCAAGTAACATGCTCTCTTTCGTGTGGTGCTAGATATAAAAATACCCCTACCACATATCTCAAGATATTTTCAATTTTGTGATTTTTGTATGGAAGTTATATATGTATGTTGATGCATCGGAAAAATTTTCCCAAGTGAACTAAAGCAAATTATGACCGTAGCGACATCAAGTAACATGCTCTCTTTCGTATGGTGCTAGATAGAAAAATACCGCCACCCCAAAATCTCAAGATATTTTGAATTTTGTGATTTTTGTATGAAAAGTGTGATATGTATGTTGATGCATCGGAAAAATTTTCCCAAGTGAACTAAAGTAAATTATGACCGTAGCGACATCAAGTAACATGCTCTCTTTCGTATGGTGCTAGATAGAAAAATACCCCCACCACATATCTCAAGATATTTTCAATTTTGTGATTTTTGTATGGAAGTGATATATGTATGTTGATGCATCGGAAAAAATTTCCCAAGTGAACTAAAGTAAATTATGACCGTAGCGACATCAAGTAACATGCTCTCTTTCGTATGGTGGTAGATAGAAAAATACCCGCACCCCAAAATCTCAAGATATTTTGAATTTTGTGATTTTTTTATGGAAGTGTGATATGTATGTTGATGCATCGGAAAAATTTTCCCAAGTGAACTAAAGTAAATTATGACCGTAGCGACATCAAGTAACATGCTCTCTTTGGTATGGTGCTAGATAGAAAAATACCCCCACCCCAAAATCTCAAGATATTTTCAATTTTGTGATTTTTGTAAGGAAGTGATATAAATTATGACCGTAGCGACATCAAGTAACATGCTCTCTTTCGTATCGCGCTAGATAAAAAAATACACCCACCACATATCTCAAGATATTTTCAATTTTGTGATTTTTGTATGGAAGTGATATATGTATGTTGACGCATCGGAAAAAATTTCCCAAGTGAACTAAAGTAAATTATGACCGTAGAGACATCAAGTAACATGCTCTCTTTCGTATGGTGCTAGATAGAAAAATACCCCTACCCTAAAATCTCAAGATATTTTGAATTTTGTGATTTTTTTATCGAAGTGTGATATGTATGTTGATGCATCGGAAAAATTTTCCCAAGTGAACTAAAGCAAATTATGACCGTAGCGACATCAAGTAACATGCTCTCTTTCGTATGGTGCTAGATAGAAAAATACCGCCACCCCAAAATCTCAAGATATTTTGAATTTTGTGATTTTTGTATGAAAAGTGTGATATGTATGTTGATGCATCGGAAAAATTTTCCCAAGTGAACTAAAGTAAATTATGACCGTAGCGACATCAAGTAACATGCTCTCTTTCGTATGGTGCTAGATAGAAAAATACCCCACCACATATCTCAAGATATTTTCAATTTTGTGATTTTTGTATGGAAGTGATATATGTATGTTGATGCATCGGAAAAAATTTCCCAAGTGAACTAAAGTAAATTATGAGCGTAGAGACATCAAGTAACATGCTCTCTTTCGTATGGTGGTAGATAGAAAAATACCCCCACCCCAAAATCTCAAGATATTTTGAATTTTGTGATTTTTTTATGGAAGTGTGATATGTATGTTGATGCATCGGAAAAATTTTCCCAAGTGAACTAAAGTAAATTATGACCGTAGCGACATCAAGTAACATGCTCTCTTTGGTATGGTGCTAGATAGAAAAATACCCCCACCCCAAAATCTCAAGATATTTTCAATTTTGTGATTTTTGTAAGGAAGTGATATAAATTATGACCGTAGCGACATCAAGTAACATGCTCTCTTTCGTATGGTGCTAGACAAAAAAATACACCCACCACATATCTCAAGATATTTTCAATTTTGTGATTTTTGTATGGAAGTGATATATGTATGTTGACGCATCGGAAAAAATTTCCCAAGTGAACTAAAGTAAATTATGACCGTAGAGACATCAAGTAACATGCTCTCTTTCGTATGGTGCTAGATAGAAAAATACCCCTACCCTAAATTCTCAAGGTATTTTGAATTTTGTGATTTTTGTATCGAAGTGTGATATGTCTGTTGATGCATCGGAAAAATTTTCCCAAGTGAACTAAAGCAAATTATGACCGTAGCGACATCAAGTAACATGCTCTCTTTCGTATGGTGCTAGATAGAAAAATACCGCCACCCCAAAATCTCAAGATATTTTGAATTTTGTGATTTTTGTATGAAAAGTGTGATATGTATGTTGATGCATCGGAAAAATTTTCCCAAGTGAACTAAAGTAAATTATGACCGTAGCGACATCAAGTAACATGCTCTCTTTCGTATGGTGCTAGATAGAAAAATACCCCCACCACATATCTCAAGATATTTTCAATTTTGTGATTTTTGTATGGAAGTGATATATGTATGTTGATGCATCGGAAAAAATTTCCCAAGTGAACTAAAGTAAATTATGACCGTAGCGACATCAAGTAACATGCTCTCTTTCGTATGGTGCTAGATAGAAAAATACCGCCACCCCAAAATCTCAAGATATTTTGAATTTTGTGATTTTTGTATGAAAAGTGTGATATGTATGTTGATGCATCGGAAAAATTTTCCCAAGTGAACTAAAGTAAATTATGACCGTAGCGACATCAAGTAACATGCTCTCTTTCGTATGGTGCTAGATAGAAAAATACCCCCACCACATATCTCAAGATATTTTGAATTTTGTGATTTTTGTATGGAAGTGTGATATGTATGTTGAAGCATCGGAAAAATTTTCCCAAGTGAACTAATGTAAATTATGACCGTACCGACATCAAGTAACATGCTCTCTTTCGTATGGTGCTAGATAGAAAAATACCGCCACCCCAAAATCTCAAGATATTTTGAATTTTGTGATTTTTGTATGAAAAGTGTGATATGTATGTTGATGCATCGGAAAAATTTTCCCAAGTGAACTAAAGTAAATTATGACCGTAGCGACATCAAGTAACATGCTCTCTTTCGTATGGTGCTAGATAGAAAAATACCCCCACCACATATCTCAAGATATTTTCAATTTTGTGATTTTTGTATGGAAGTGATATATGTATGTTGATGCATCGGAAAAATTTTCCCAAGTGAACTAAAGTAAATTATGACCGTAGCGACATCAAGTAACATGCTCTCTTTCGTATGGTGGTAGATAGAAAAATACCCCCACCCCAAAATCTCAAGATATTTTGAATTTTGTGATTTTTTTATGGAAGTGTGATATGTATGTTGATGCATCGGAAAAATTTTCCCAAGTGAACTAAAGTAAATTATGACCGTAGCGACATCAAGTAACATGCTCTCTTTGGTATGGTGCTAGATAGAAAAATACCCCCACCCCAAAATCTCAAGATATTTTCAATTTTGTGATTTTTGTAAGGAAGTGATATAAATTATGACCGTAGCGACATCAAGTAACATGCTCTCTTTCGTATCGCGCTAGATAAAAAAATACACCCACCACATATCTCAAGATATTTTCAATTTTGTGATTTTTGTATGGAAGTGATATATGTATGTTGACGCATCGGAAAAAATTTCCCAAGTGAACTAAAGTAAATTATGACCGTAGAGACATCAAGTAACATGCTCTCTTTCGTATGGTGCTAGATAGAAAAATACCCCTACCCTAAAATCTCAAGATATTTTGAATTTTGTGATTTTTGTATCGAAGTGTGATATGTATGTTGATGCATCGGAAAAATTTTCCCAAGTGAACTAAAGCAAATTATGACCGTAGCGACATCAAGTAACATGCTCTCTTTCGTATGGTGCTAGATAGAAAAATACCGCCACCCCAAAATCTCAAGATATTTTGAATTTTGTGATTTTTGTATGAAAAGTGTGATATGTATGTTGATGCATCGGAAAAATTTTCCCAAGTGAACTAAAGTAAATTATGACCGTAGCGACATCAAGTAACATGCTCTCTTTCGTATGGTGCTAGATAGAAAAATACCCCCACCACATATCTCAAGATATTTTCAATTTTGTGATTTTTGTATGGAAGTGATATATGTATGTTGATGCATCGGAAAAAATTTCCCAAGTGAACTAAAGTAAATTATGACCGTAGAGACATCAAGTAACATGCTCTCTTTCGTATGGTGGTAGATAGAAAAATACCCCCACCCCAAAATCTCAAGATATTTTGAATTTTGTGATTTTTTTATGGAAGTGTGATATGTATGTTGATGCATCGGAAAAATTTTCCCAAGTGAACTAAAGTAAATTATGACCGTAGCGACATCAAGTAACATGCTCTCTTTGGTATGGTGCTAGATAGAAAAATACCCCCACCCCAAAATCTCAAGATATTTTCAATTTTGTTATTTTTGTAAGGAAGTGATATAAATTATGACCGTAGCGACATCAAGTAACATGCTATCTTTCGTATGGTGCTAGATAGAAAAATACCCCTACCACATATCTCAAGATATTTTCAATTTTGTGATTTTTGTATGGAAGTTATATATGTATGTTGATGCATTGGAAAAAATTTCCCAAGTGAACTAAAGTAAATTATGACCGTAGAGACATCAAGTAACATGCTCTCTTTCGTATGGTGCTAGATAGAAAAATACCCCTACCACATATCTCAAGATATTTTCAATTTTGTGATTTTTGTATGGAAGTGATATATGTATGTTGATGCATCGGAAAAAATTTCCCAAGTGAACTAAAGTAAATTAGGACCGTAGAGACATCAAGTAACATGCTCTCTTTCGTATGGTGCTAGATAGAAAAATACCCCTACTCTAAAATCTCAAGATATTTTGAATTTTGTGATTTTTGTATGGAAGTGTGATATGTATGTTGATGCATCGGAAAAATTTTCCCAAGTGAACTAAAGCAAATTATGACCGTAGCGACATCAAGTAACATGCTCTCTTTCGTATGGTGCTAGATAGAAAAATACCCCTACCCTAAAATCTCAAGATATTTTGAATTTTGTGATTTTTGTATGGAAGTGTGATATGTATGTTGATGCATCGGAAAAATTTTCCCAAGTGAACTAAAGTAAATTATGACCGTAGCGACATCAAGTAACATGCTCTCTTTCGTGTGGTGCTAGATATAAAAATACCCCTACCACATATCTCAAGATATTTTCAATTTTGTGATTTTTGTATGGAAGTTATATATGTATGTTGATGCATCGGAAAAATTTTCCCAAGTGAACTAAAGCAAATTATGACCGTAGCGACATCAAGTAACATGCTCTCTTTCGTATGGTGCTAGATAGAAAAATACCGCCACCCCAAAATCTCAAGATATTTTGAATTTTGTGATTTTTGTATGAAAAGTGTGATATGTATGTTGATGCATCGGAAAAATTTTCCCAAGTGAACTAAAGTAAATTATGACCGTAGCGACATCAAGTAACATGCTCTCTTTCGTATGGTGCTAGATAGAAAAATACCCCACCACATATCTCAAGATATTTTCAATTTTGTGATTTTTGTATGGAAGTGATATATGTATGTTGATGCATCGGAAAAAATTTCCCAAGTGAACTAAAGTAAATTATGACCGTAGCGACATCAAGTAACATGCTCTCTTTCGTATGGTGGTAGATAGAAAAATACCCCCACCCCAAAATCTCAAGATATTTTGAATTTTGTGATTTTTTTATGGAAGTGTGATATGTATGTTGATGCATCGGAAAAATTTTCCCAAGTGAACTAAAGTAAATTATGACCGTAGCGACATCAAGTAACATGCTCTCTTTGGTATGGTGCTAGATAGAAAAATACCCCCACCCCAAAATCTCAAGATATTTTCAATTTTGTGATTTTTGTAAGGAAGTGATATAAATTATGACCGTAGCGACATCAAGTAACATGCTCTCTTTCGTATGGTGCTAGATAGAAAAATACCCCCACCACATATCTCAAGATATTTTGAATTTTGTGATTTTTGTATGGAAGTGTGATATGTATGTTGAAGCATCGGAAAAATTTTCCCAAGTGAACTAATGTAAATTATGACCGTACCGACATCAAGTAACATGCTCTCTTTCGTATGGTGCTAGATAGAAAAATACCGCCACCCCAAAATCTCAAGATATTTTGAATTTTGTGATTTTTGTATGAAAAGTGTGATATGTATGTTGATGCATCGGAAAAATTTTCCCAAGTGAACTAAAGTAAATTATGACCGTAGCGACATCAAGTAACATGCTCTCTTTCGTATGGTGCTAGATAGAAAAATACCCCCACCACATATCTCAAGATATTTTCAATTTTGTGATTTTTGTATGGAAGTGATATATGTATGTTGATGCATCGGAAAAATTTTCCCAAGTGAACTAAAGTAAATTATGACCGTAGCGACATCAAGTAACATGCTCTCTTTCGTATGGTGGTAGATAGAAAAATACCCCCACCCCAAAATCTCAAGATATTTTGAATTTTGTGATTTTTTTATGGAAGTGTGATATGTATGTTGATGCATCGGAAAAATTTTCCCAAGTGAACTAAAGTAAATTATGACCGTAGCGACATCAAGTAACATGCTCTCTTTGGTATGGTGCTAGATAGAAAAATACCCCCACCCCAAAATCTCAAGATATTTTCAATTTTGTGATTTTTGTAAGGAAGTGATATAAATTATGACCGTAGCGACATCAAGTAACATGCTCTCTTTCGTATCGCGCTAGATAAAAAAATACACCCACCACATATCTCAAGATATTTTCAATTTTGTGATTTTTGTATGGAAGTGATATATGTATGTTGACGCATCGGAAAAAATTTCCCAAGTGAACTAAAGTAAATTATGACCGTAGAGACATCAAGTAACATGCTCTCTTTCGTATGGTGCTAGATAGAAAAATACCCCTACCCTAAAATCTCAAGATATTTTGAATTTTGTGATTTTTGTATCGAAGTGTGATATGTATGTTGATGCATCGGAAAAATTTTCCCAAGTGAACTAAAGCAAATTATGACCGTAGCGACATCAAGTAACATGCTCTCTTTCGTATGGTGCTAGATAGAAAAATACCGCCACCCCAAAATCTCAAGATATTTTGAATTTTGTGATTTTTGTATGAAAAGTGTGATATGTATGTTGATGCATCGGAAAAATTTTCCCAAGTGAACTAAAGTAAATTATGACCGTAGCGACATCAAGTAACATGCTCTCTTTCGTATGGTGCTAGATAGAAAAATACCCCCACCACATATCTCAAGATATTTTCAATTTTGTGATTTTTGTATGGAAGTGATATATGTATGTTGATGCATCGGAAAAAATTTCCCAAGTGAACTAAAGTAAATTATGACCGTAGAGACATCAAGTAACATGCTCTCTTTCGTATGGTGGTAGATAGAAAAATACCCCCACCCCAAAATCTCAAGATATTTTGAATTTTGTGATTTTTTTATGGAAGTGTGATATGTATGTTGATGCATCGGAAAAATTTTCCCAAGTGAACTAAAGTAAATTATGACCGTAGCGACATCAAGTAACATGCTCTCTTTGGTATGGTGCTAGATAGAAAAATACCCCCACCCCAAAATCTCAAGATATTTTCAATTTTGTTATTTTTGTAAGGAAGTGTGATATAAATTATGACCGTAGCGACATCAAGTAACATGCTATCTTTCGTATGGCGCTAGATAGAAAAATACCCCTACCACATAATCTCAAGATATTTTCAATTTTGTGATTTTTGTATGGAAGTTATATATGTATGTTGATGCATTGGAAAAAATTTTCCCAAGTGAACTAAAGTAAATTATGACCGTAGAGACATCAAGTAACATGCTCTCTTTCGTATGGTGCTAGATAGAAAAATACCCCTACCACATATCTCAAGATATTTTCAATTTTGTGATTTTTGTATGGAAGTGATATATGTATGTTGATGCATCGGAAAAAATTTTCCCAAGTGAACTAAAGTAAATTAGGACCGTAGAGACATCAAGTAACATGCTCTCTTTCGTATGGTGCTAGATAGAAAAATACCCCTACTCTAAAATCTCAAGATATTTTGAATTTTGTGATTTTTGTATGGAAGTGTGATATGTATGTTGATGCATCGGAAAAATTTTCCCAAGTGAACTAAAGCAAATTATGACCGTAGCGACATCAAGTAACATGCTCTCTTTCGTATGGTGCTAGATAGAAAAATACCCCTACCCTAAAATCTCAAGATATTTTGAATTTTGTGATTTTTGTATGGAAGTGTGATATGTATGTTGATGCATCGGAAAAATTTTCCCAAGTGAACTAAAGTAAATTATGACCGTAGCGACATCAAGTAACATGCTCTCTTTCGTATGGTGCTAGATATAAAAATACCCCTACCACATATCTCAAGATATTTTCAATTTTGTGATTTTTGTATGGAAGTTATATATGTATGTTGATGCATCGGAAAAATTTTCCCAAGTGAACTAAAGCAAATTATGACCGTAGCGACATCAAGTAACATGCTCTCTTTCGTATGGTGCTAGATAGAAAAATACCGCCACCCCAAAATCTCAAGATATTTTGAATTTTGTGATTTTTGTATGAAAAGTGTGATATGTATGTTGATGCATCGGAAAAATTTTCCCAAGTGAACTAAAGTAAATTATGACCGTAGCGACATCAAGTAACATGCTCTCTTTCGTATGGTGCTAGATAGAAAAATACCCCCACCACATATCTCAAGATATTTTCAATTTTGTGATTTTTGTATGGAAGTGATATATGTATGTTGATGCATCGGAAAAAATTTCCCAAGTGAACTAAAGTAAATTATGACCGTAGCGACATCAAGTAACATGCTCTCTTTCGTATGGTGGTAGATAGAAAAATACCCCCACCCCAAAATCTCAAGATATTTTGAATTTTGTGATTTTTGTATGGAAGTGTGATATGTATGTTGATGCATCGGAAAAATTTTCCCAAGTGAACTAAAGTAAATTATGACCGTAGCGACATCAAGTAACATGCTCTCTTTGGTATGGTGCTAGATAGAAAAATACCCCCACCCCAAAATCTCAAGATATTTTCAATTTTGTGATTTTTGTAAGGAAGTGATATAAATTATGACCGTAGCGACATCAAGTAACATGCTCTCTTTCGTATCGCGCTAGATAAAAAAATACACCCACCACATATCTCAAGATATTTTCAATTTTGTGATTTTTGTATGGAAGTGATATATGTATGTTGACGCATCGGAAAAAATTTCCCAAGTGAACTAAAGTAAATTATGACCGTAGAGACATCAAGTAACATGCTCTCTTTCGTATGGTGCTAGATAGAAAAATACCCCTACCCTAAAATCTCAAGATATTTTGAATTTTGTGATTTTTTTATCGAAGTGTGATATGTATGTTGATGCATCGGAAAAATTTTCCCAAGTGAACTAAAGCAAATTATGACCGTAGCGACATCAAGTAACATGCTCTCTTTCGTATGGTGCTAGATAGAAAAATACCCCCACCACATATCTCAAGATATTTTCAATTTTGTGATTTTTGTATGGAAGTGATATATGTATGTTGATGCATCGGAAAAATTTTCCCAAGTGAACTAAAGTAAATTATGACAGTAGCGACATCAAGTAACATGCTCTCTTTGGTATGGTGCTAGATAGAAAAATACCCCCACCCCAAAATTACAAGATATTTTCAATTTTGTTATTTTTGTAAGGAAGTGATATAAATTATGACCGTAGCGACATCAAATAACATGCTCTCTTTCGTATGGTGCTAGATAGAAAAATACCCCCACCACATATCTCAAGATATTTTCAATTTTGTGATTTTTGTATGGAAGTGATATATGTATGTTGATGCATCGGAAAAAATTTCCCAAGTGAACTAAAGTAAATTATGACCGTAGAGACATCAAGTAACATGCTCTCTTTCGTATGGTGCTAGATAGAAAAATACCCCTACCCTAAAATCTCAAGATATTTTGAATTTTGTGATTTTTGTATGGAAGTGTGATATGTATGTTGATGCATCGGAAAAAGTTTCCCAAGTGAACTAAAGCAAATTATGACCGTAGCGACATCAAATAACATGCTCTCTTTCGTATGGTGCTAGATAGAAAAATACCGCCACCCCAAAATCTCAAGATATTTTGAATTTTGTGATTTTTGTATGAAAAGTGTGATATGTATGTTGATGCATCGGAAAAATTTTCCCAAGTGAACTAAAATAAATTATTACCGTAGCGACATCAAGTAACATGCTCTCTTTCGTATGGTGCTAGATAGAAAAATACCCCCACCACATATCTCAAGATATTTTCAATTTTGTGATTTTTGCAGGGAAGTGATATATGTATGTTGATGCATCGGAAAAAATTTCCCAAGTGAACTAAAGTAAATTATGACCGTAGAGACATCAAGTAACATGCTCTCTTTCGTATGGTGCTAGATAGAAAAACACCGCCACCCCAAAATCTCAAGATATTTTGAATTTTGTGATTTTTGTATGGAAGTCTGATATGTATGTTGATGCATCGGAAAAATTTTCCCAAGTGAACTTAAGTAAATTATGACCGTAGCGACATCAAGTAACATGCTCTCTTTCGTATGGTGCTAGATAGAAAAATACCTCTACCCTAAAATCTCAAGATATTTTGAATTTTGTGATTTTTGTATGGAAGTGTGATATGTATGTTGATGCATCGGAAAAATTTTCCCAAGTGAACTAAAGCAAATTATGACCGTAGCGACATCAAGTAACATGCTCTCTTTCGTATGGTGCTAGATAGAAAAATACCGCCACCCCAAAATCTCAAGATATTTTGAATTTTGTGATTTTTGTATGAAAAGTGTGATATGTATGTTGATGCATCGGAAAAATTTTCCCAAGTGAACTAAAGTAAATTATGACCGTAGCGACATCAAGTAACATGCTCTCTTTCGTATGGTGCTAGATAGAAAAATACCCCCACCACATATCTCAAGATATTTTCAATTTTGTGATTTTTGTATGGAAGTGATATATGTATGTTGATGCATCGGAAAAAATTTCCCAAGTGAACTAAAGTAAATTATGACCGTAGAGACATCAAGTAACATGCTCTCTGTCGTATGGTGCTAGATAGAAAAATACCCCTACCCTAAAATCTCAAGATATTTTGAATTTTGTGATTTTTGTATGGAAGTGTGATATGTATGTTGATGCATCGGAAAAATTTTCCCAAGTGAACTAAAGCAAATTATGACCGTAGCGACATCAAGTAACATGCTCTCTTTCGTATGGTGCTAGATAGAAAAATACCGCCACCCCAAAATCTCAAGATATTTTGAATTTTGTGATTTTTGTATGAAAAGTGTGATATGTATGTTGATGCATCGGAAAAATTTTCCCAAGTGAACTAAAGTAAATTATGACCGTAGCGACATCAAGTAACATGCTCTCTTTCGTATGGTGCTAGATAGAAAAATACCCCCACCACATATCTCAAGATATTTTCAATTTTGTGATTTTTGTATGGAAGTGATATATGTATGTTGATGCATCGGAAAAAAATTTCCCAAGTGAACTAAAGTAAATTATGACCGTAGAGACATCAAGTAACATGCTCTCTTTCGTATGGTGCTAGATAGAAAAATACCGCCACCCCAAAATCTCAAGATATTTTGAATTTTGTGATTTTTGTATGGAAGTGTGATATGTATGTTGATGCATCGGAAAAATTTTTCCCAAGTGAACTAATGTAAATTATGACCGTAGCGACATCAAGTAACATGCTCTCTTTCGTATGGTGGTAGATAGAAAAATACCCCACCCCAAAATCTCAAGATATTTTGAATTTTGTGATTTTTGTATGGAAGTGTGATATGTATGTTGATGCATTGGAAAAATTTTCCCAAGTGAACTAAAGTAAATTATGACCGTAGCGACATCAAGTAACATGCTCTCTTTCGTATGGTGCTAGATAGAAAAATACCCCCACCCCAAAATCTCAAGATATTTTCAATTTTGTGATTTTTGTAAGGAAGTGATATAAATTATGACCGTAGCGACATCAAGTAACATGCTCTCTTTCGTATGGTGCTAGATAGAAAAATACACCCACCACATATCTCAAGATATTTTCAATTTTGTGATTTTTGTATGGAAGTGTGATATGTATGATGATGCATCGGAAAAAATTTTCCCAAGTGAACTAAAGCAAATTATGACCGTAGCGACATCAAGTAACATGCTCTCTTTCGTATGGTGCTAGATAGAAAAATACCCCTACCCTAAAATCTCAAGATATTTTGAATTTTGTGATTTTTGTATGGAAGTGTGATATGTATGTTGATGCATCGGAAATATTTTCCCAAGTGAACTAAAGTAAATTATGACCGTAGCGACATCAAGTAACATGCTCTCTTTCGTATGGTGCTAGATAGAAAAATACCCCTACCCTAAAATCTCAAGATATTTTGAATTTTGTGATTTTTGTATGGAAGTGTGATATGTATGTTGATGCATCGGAAAAATTTTCCCAAGTGAACTAAAGCAAATTATGACCGTAGCGACATCAAGTAACATGCTCTCTTTCGTATGGTGCTAGATAGAAAAATACCGCCACCCCAAAATCTCAAGATATTTTGAATTTTGTGATTTTTGTATGAAAAGTGTGATATGTATGTTGATGCATCGGAAAAATTTTCCCAAGTGAACTAAAGTAAATTATGACCGTAGCGACATCAAGTAACATGCTCTCTTTCGTATGGTGCTAGATAGAAAAATACCGACACCACATATCTCAAGATATTTTCAATTTTGTGATTTTTGTATGGAAGTGATATATGTATGTTGATGCATCGGAAAAAATTTCCCAAGTGAACTAAAGTAAATTATGACCGTAGAGACATCAAGTAACATGCTCTCTTTCGTATGGTGCTAGAAAGAAAAATACCGCCACCCCAAAATCTCAAGATATTTTGAATTTTGTGATTTTTGTATGGAAGTGTGATATGTATGTTGATGCATCGGAAAAATTTTTCCCAAGTGAACTAATGTAAATTATGACCGTAGCGACATCAAGTAACATGCTCTCTTTCGTATGGTGGTAGATAGAAAAATACCCCCACCCCAAAATCTCAAGATATTTTGAATTTTGTGATTTTTGTATGGAAGTGTGATATGTATGTTGATGCATTGGAAAAATTTTCCCAAGTGAACTAAAGTAAATTATGACCGTAGCGACATCAAGTAACATGCTCTCTTTCGTATGGTGCTAGATAGAAAAATACCCCCACCCCAAAATCTCAAGATATTTTCAATTTTGTGATTTTTGTAAGGAAGTGATATAAATTATGACCGTAGCGACATCAAGTAACATGCTCTCTTTCGTATGGTGCTAGATAGAAAAATACCCCCACCCCAAAATCTCAAGATATTTTCAATTTTGTGATTTTTGTATGGAAGTGTGATATGTATGTTGATGCATCGGAAAAATTTTCCCAAGTGAACTAAAGCAAATTATGACCGTAGCGACATCAAGTAACATGCTCTCTTTCGTATGGTGCTAGATAGAAAAATACCCCTACCCTAAAATCTCAAGATATTTTGAATTTTGTGATTTTTGTATGGAAGTGTGATATGTATGTTGATGCATCGGAAATATTTTCCCAAGTGAACTAAAGTAAATTATGACCGTAGCGACATCAAGTAACATGCTCTCTTTCGTATGGTGCTAGATAGAAAAATACCCCTACCACATATCTCAAGATATTTTCAATTTTGTGATTTTTGTATGGAAGTTATATATGTATGTTGATGCATTGGAAAAAATTTCCCAAGTGAACTAAAGTAAATTATGACCGTAGAGACATCAAGTAACATGCTCTCTTTTCGTATGGTGGTAGATAGAAAAATACCCCCACCCCAAAATCTCAAGATATTTTGAATTTTGTGATTTTTGTATGGAAGTGTGATATGTATGTTGAAGCATCGGAAAAATTTTCCCAAGTGAACTAAAGTAAATTATGACCGTAGCGACATCAAGTAACAAACTCTCTTTCGTATGGTGCTAGATAGAAAAATACCCTCACCCCAAAATCTCAAGATATTTTGAATTTTGTGATTTTTGTATTGAAGTGTGATATGTATGTTGATGCATCGGAAAAATTTTCTTAAGTGAACTAAAGTAAATTATGACCGTAGCGACATCAAGTAACATGCTCTCTTTCGTATGGTACTAGATAGAAAATTACCGCCACCCCACAATCTCAAGATATTTTGAATTTTGTGATTTTTGTATGGAAGTGTGATATGTATGTTGATGCATCGGAAAAATTTTCCCAAGTGAACTAAAGTATTTTTATGACCGTAGCGACATCAAGTAACATGCTATCTTTCGTATGGTGCTAGATAGAAAAATACCCCTACCACATATCTCAAGATATTTTCAATTTTGTGATTTTTGTATGGAAGTTATATATGTATGTTGATGCATTGGAAAAAATTTCCCAAGTGAACTAAAGTAAATTATGACCGTAGAGACATCAAGTAACATGCTCTCTTTCGTATGGTGCTAGATAGAAAAATACCCCTACCACATATCTCAAGATATTTTCAATTTTGTGATTTTTGTATGGAAGTGATATATGTATGTTGATGCATCGGAAAAAATTTCCCAAGTGAACTAAAGTAAATTAGGACCGTAGAGACATCAAGTAACATGCTCTCTTTCGTATGGTGCTAGATAGAAAGATACCCCTACTCTAAAATCTCAAGATATTTTGAATTTTGTGATTTTTGTATGGAAGTGTGATATGTATGTTGATGCATCGGAAAAATTTTCCCAAGTGAACTAAAGCAAATTATGACCGTAGCGACATCAAGTAACATGCTCTCTTTCGTATGGTGCTAGATAGAAAAATACCCCTACCCTAAAATCTCAAGATATTTTGAATTTTGTGATTTTTGTATGGAAGTGTGATATGTATGTTGATGCATCGGAAAAATTTTCCCAAGTGAACTAAAGTAAATTATGACCGTAGCGACATCAAGTAACATGCTCTCTTTCGTGTGGTGCTAGATATAAAAATACCCCTACCACATATCTCAAGATATTTTCAATTTTGTGATTTTTGTATGGAAGTTATATATGTATGTTGATGCATCGGAAAAATTTTCCCAAGTGAACTAAAGCAAATTATGACCGTAGCGACATCAAGTAACATGCTCTCTTTCGTATGGTGCTAGATAGAAAAATACCGCCACCCCAAAATCTCAAGATATTTTGAATTTTGTGATTTTTGTATGAAAAGTGTGATATGTATGTTGATGCATCGGAAAAATTTTCCCAAGTGAACTAAAGTAAATTATGACCGTAGCGACATCAAGTAACATGCTCTCTTTCGTATGGTGGTAGATAGAAAAATACCCCCACCACATATCTCAAGATATTTTCAATTTTGTGATTTTTGTATGGAAGTGATATATGTATGTTGATGCATCGGAAAAAATTTCCCAAGTGAACTAAAGTAAATTATGACCGTAGCGACATCAAGTAACATGCTCTCTTTCGTATGGTGGTAGATAGAAAAATACCCCCACCCCAAAATCTCAAGATATTTTGAATTTTGTGATTTTTTTTATGGAAGTGTGATATGTATGTTGATGCATCGGAAAAATTTTCCCAAGTGAACTAAAGTAAATTATGACCGTAGCGACATCAAGTAACATGCTCTCTTTGGTATGGTGCTAGATAGAAAAATACCCCCACCCCAAAATCTCAAGATATTTTCAATTTTGTGATTTTTGTAAGGAAGTGATATAAATTATGACCGTAGCGACATCAAGTAACGTGCTCTCTTTCGTATCGCGCTAGATAAAAAAATACACCCACCACATATCTCAAGATATTTTCAATTTTGTGATTTTTGTATGGAAGTGATATATGTATGTTGACGCATCGGAAAAAATTTCCCAAGTGAACTAAAGTAAATTATGACCGTAGAGACATCAAGTAACATGCTCTCTTTCGTATGGTGCTAGATAGAAAAATACCCCTACCCTAAAATCTCAAGATATTTTCAATTTTGTGATTTTTGTATGGAAGTGATATATGTATGTTGATGCATCGGAAAAAATTTCCCAAGTGAACTAAAGCAAATTATGACCGTAGCGACATCAAGTAACATGCTCTCTTTCGTATGGTGCTAGATAGAAAAATACCGCCACCCCAAAATCTCAAGATATTTTGAATTTTGTGATTTTTGTATGAAAAGTGTGATATGTATGTTGATGCATCGGAAAAATTTTCCCAAGTGAACTAAAGTAAATTATGACCGTAGCGACATCAAGTAACATGCTCTCTTTCGTATGGTGCTAGATAGAAAAATACCCCCACTACATATCTCAAGATATTTTCAATTTTGTGATTTTTGTATGGAAGTGATATATGTATGTTGATGCATCGGAAAAAATTTCCCAAGTGAACTAAAGTAAATTATGACCGTAGAGACATCAAGTAACATGCTCTCTTTCGTATGGTGGTAGATAGAAAAATACCCCCACCCCAAAATCTCAAGATATTTTGAATTTTGTGATTTTTTTATGGAAGTGTGATATGTATGTTGATGCATCGGAAAAAATTTTCCCAAGTGAACTAAAGTAAATTATGACCGTAGCGACATCAAGTAACATGCTCTCTTTGGTATGGTGCTAGATAGAAAAATACCCTACCCCAAAATCTCAAGATATTTTCAATTTTGTGATTTTTGTAAGGAAGTGATATAAATTATGACCGTAGCGACATCAAGTAACATGCTCTCTTTCGTATGGTGCTAGACAAAAAAATACACCCACCACATATCTCAAGATATTTTCAATTTTGTGATTTTTGTATGGAAGTGATATATGTATGTTGACGCATCGGAAAAAATTTCCCAAGTGAACTAAAGTAAATTATGACCGTAGAGACATCAAGTAACATGCTCTCTTTCGTATGGTGCTAGATAGAAAAATACCCCTACCCTAAATTCTCAAGGTATTTTGAATTTTGTGATTTTTGTATCGAAGTGTGATATGTCTGTTGATGCATCGGAAAAATTTTCCCAAGTGAACTAAAGCAAATTATGACCGTAGCGACATCAAGTAACATGCTCTCTTTCGTATGGTGCTAGATAGAAAAATACCGCCACCCCAAAATCTCAAGATATTTTGAATTTTGTGATTTTTGTATGAAAAGTGTGATATGTATGTTGATGCATCGGAAAAATTTTCCCAAGTGAACTAAAGTAAATTATGACCGTAGCGACATCAAGTAACATGCTCTCTTTCGTATGGTGCTAGATAGAAAAATACCCCACCACATATCTCAAGATATTTTCAATTTTGTGATTTTTGTATGGAAGTGATATATGTATGTTGATGCATCGGAAAAAATTTCCCAAGTGAACTAAAGTAAATTATGACCGTAGCGACATCAAGTAACATGCTCTCTTTCGTATGGTGCTAGATAGAAAAATACCGCCACCCCAAAATCTCAAGATATTTTGAATTTTGTGATTTTTGTATGAAAAGTGTGATATGTATGTTGATGCATCGGAAAAATTTTCCCAAGTGAACTAAAGTAAATTATGACCGTAGCGACATCAAGTAACATGCTCTCTTTCGTATGGTGCTAGATAGAAAAATACCCCCACCACATATCTCAAGATATTTTGAATTTTGTGATTTTTGTATGGAAGTGTGATATGTATGTTGAAGCATCGGAAAAATTTTCCCAAGTGAACTAATGTAAATTATGACCGTACCGACATCAAGTAACATGCTCTCTTTCGTATGGTGCTAGATAGAAAAATACCGCCACCCCAAAATCTCAAGATATTTTGAATTTTGTGATTTTTGTATGAAAAGTGTGATATGTATGTTGATGCATCGGAAAAATTTTCCCAAGTGAACTAAAGTAAATTATGACCGTAGCGACATCAAGTAACATGCTCTCTTTCGTATGGTGCTAGATAGAAAAATACCCCCACCACATATCTCAAGATATTTTCAATTTTGTGATTTTTGTATGGAAGTGATATATGTATGTTGATGCATCGGAAAAATTTTCCCAAGTGAACTAAAGTAAATTATGACCGTAGCGACATCAAGTAACATGCTCTCTTTGGTATGGTGCTAGATAGAAAAATACCCCCACCCGAAAATCTCAAGATATTTTCAATTTTGTGATTTTTGTAAGGAAGTGATATGAATTATGACCGTAGCGACATCAAGTAACGTGCTCTCTTTCGTATCGCGCTAGATAAAAAAATACACCCACCACATATCTCAAGATATTTTCAATTTTGTGATTTTTGTATGGAAGTGATATATGTATGTTGACGCATCGGAAAAAATTTCCCAAGTGAACTAAAGTAAATTATGACCGTAGAGACATCAAGTAACATGCTCTCTTTCGTATGGTGGTAGATAGAAAAATACCCCCACCCCAAAATCTCAAGATATTTTGAATTTTGTGATTTTTTTATGGAAGTGTGATATGTATGTTGATGCATCGGAAAAATTTTCCCAAGTGAACTAAAGTAAATTATGACCGTAGCGACATCAAGTAACATGCTCTCTTTGGTATGGTGCTAGATAGAAAAATACCCCCACCCCAAAATCTCAAGATATTTTCAATTTTGTGATTTTTGTAAGGAAGTGATATAAATTATGACCGTAGCGACATCAAGTAACATGCTCTCTTTCGTATGGTGCTAGATAAAAAAATACACCCACCACATATCTCAAGATATTTTCAATTTTGTGATTTTTGTATGGAAGTGATATATGTATGTTGACGCATCGGAAAAAATTTCCCAAGTGAACTAAAGTAAATTATGACCGTAGAGACATCAAGTAACATGCTCTCTTTCGTATGGTGCTAGATAGAAAAATACCCCTACCCTAAAATCTCAAGATATTTTGAATTTTGTGATTTTTGTATCGAAGTGTGATATGTCTGTTGATGCATCGGAAAAATTTTCCCAAGTGAACTAAAGCAAATTATGACCGTAGCGACATCAAGTAACATGCTCTCTTTCGTATGGTGCTAGATAGAAAAATACCGCCACCCCAAAATCTCAAGATATTTTGAATTTTGTGATTTTTGTATGGAAGTGTGATATGTATGTTGATGCATCGGAAAAATTTTCCCAAGTGAACTAAAGTAAATTATGACCGTAGCGACATCAAGTAACATGCTCTCTTTCGTATGGTGCTAGATAGAAAAATACCCCACCACATATCTCAAGATATTTTCAATTTTGTGATTTTTGTATGGAAGTGATATATGTATGTTGATGCATCGGAAAAAATTTCCCAAGTGAACTAAAGTAAATTATGACCGTAGCGACATCAAGTAACATGCTCTCTTTCGTATGGTGCTAGATAGAAAAATACCGCCACCCCAAAATCTCAAGATATTTTGAATTTTGTGATTTTTGTATGAAAAGTGTGATATGTATGTTGATGCATCGGAAAAATTTTCCCAAGTGAACTAAAGTAAATTATGACCGTAGCGACATCAAGTAACATGCTCTCTTTCGTATGGTGCTAGATAGAAAAATACCCCCACCACATATCTCAAGATATTTTGAATTTTGTGATTTTTGTATGGAAGTGTGATATGTATGTTGAAGCATCGGAAAAATTTTCCCAAGTGAACTAATGTAAATTATGACCGTACCGACATCAAGTAACATGCTCTCTTTCGTATGGTGGTACATAGAAAAATACCCCCACCCCAAAATCTCAAGATATTTTGAATTTTGTGATTTTTGTATGGAAGTGTGATATGTATGTTGATGCATCGGAAAAATTTTCCCAAGTGAACTAAAGTAAATTATGACCGTAGCGACATCAAGTAACATGCTCTCTTTGGTATGGTGCTAGTTAGAAAAATACCCCCACCCCAAAATCTCAAGATATTTTCAATTTTGTGATTTTTGTAAGGAAGTGATATAAATTATGACCGTAGAGACATCAAGTAACATGCTCTCTTTCGTATGGTGCTAGATAGAAAAATACCGCCACCCCAAAATCTCAAGATATTTTGAATTTTGTGATTTTTGTATGGAAGTGTGATATGTATGTTGATGCATCGGAAAAATTTTCCCAAGTGAACTAAAGTAAATTATGACCGTAGCGACATCAAGTAACATGCTCTCTTTCGTATGGTGCTAGATAGAAAAATACCCCTACTCTAAAATCTCAAGATATTTTGAATTTTGTGATTTTTGTATGGAAGTGTGATATGTATGTTGATGCATCGGAAAAATTTTCCCAAGTGAACTTAAGTAAATTATGACCGTAGCGACATCAAGTAACATGCTCTCTTTCGTATGGTGCTAGATAGAAAAATACCCCCACCCCAAAATCTCAAGATATTTTGAATTTTGTGATTTTTGTATGGAAGTGTGATATGTATGTTGATGCATCGGAAAAATTTTCCCAAGTGAACTAAAGTAAATTATGACCGTAGCGACATCAAGTAACATGCTCTCTTTCGTATGGTGCTAGATAGAAAAATACCCCTACCACATATCTCAAGATATTTTCAATTTTGTGATTTTTGTAAGGAAGTGATATAAATTATGACCGTAGCGACATCAAGTAACATGCTCTCTTTCGTATGGTGCTAGATAGAAAAATACCCCCACCACATATCTCAAGATATTTTCAATTTTGTGATTTTTGTATGGAAGTGATATATGTATGTTGATGCATCGGAAAAAATTTCCCAAGTGAACTAAAGTAAATTATGACCGTAGAGACATCAAGTAACATGCTCTCTTTCGTATGGTGCTAGATAGAAAAATACCCCTTCTCTAAAATCTCAAGATATTTTGGATTTTGTGATTTTTGTATGGAAGTGTGATATGTATGTTTATGCATCGGAAAAATTTTCCCAAGTGAACTAAAGTAAATTATGACCGTAGCGACATCAAGTAACATGCTCTCTTTCGTATGGTGCTAGATAGAAAAATACTCCTACCCTAAAATCTCAAGATATTTTGAATTTTGTGATTTTTGTATGGAAGTGTGATATGTATGTTGATGCATCGGAAAAATTTTCCCAAGTGAACTAAAGTAAATTATGACCGTAGCGACATCAAGTAACATGCTCTCTTTCGTATGGTGGTACATAGAAAAATACCCCCACCCCAAAATCTCAAGATATTTTGAATTTTGTGATTTTTGTATGGAAGTGTGATATGTATGTTGATGCATCGGAAAAATTTTCCCAAGTGAACTAAAGTAAATTATGACCGTAGCGACATCAAGTAACATGCTCTCTTTGGTATGGTGCTAGTTAGAAAAATACCCCCACCCCAAAATCTCAAGATATTTTCAATTTTGTGATTTTTGTAAGGAAGTGATATAAATTATGACCGTAGAGACATCAAGTAACATGCTCTCTTTCGTATGGTGCTAGATAGAAAAATACCGCCACCCCAAAATCTCAAGATATTTTGAATTTTGTGATTTTTGTATGGAAGTGTGATATGTATGTTGATGCATCGGCAAAATTTTCCCAAGTGAACTAAAGTAAATTATGACCGTAGCGACATCAAGTAACATGCTCTCTTTCGTATGGTGCTAGATAGAAAAATACCCCTACTCTAAAATCTCAAGATATTTTGAATTTTGTGATTTTTGTATGGAAGTGTGATATGTATGTTGATGCATCGGAAAAATTTTCCCAAGTGAACTTAAGTAAATTATGACCGTAGCGACATCAAGTAACATGCTCTCTTTCGTATGGTGCTAGATAGAAAAATACCCCCACCCCAAAATCTCAAGATATTTTGAATTTTGTGATTTTTGTATGGAAGTGTGATATGTATGTTGATGCATCGGAAAAATTTTCCCAAGTGAACTAAAGTAAATTATGACCGTAGCGACATCAAGTAACATGCTCTCTTTCGTATGGTGCTAGATAGAAAAATACCCCTACCACATATCTCAAGATATTTTCAATTTTGTGATTTTTGTAAGGAAGTGATATAAATTATGACCGTAGCGACATCAAGTAACATGCTCTCTTTCGTATGGTGCTAGATAGAAAAATACCCCCACCACATATCTCAAGATATTTTCAATTTTGTGATTTTTGTATGGAAGTGATATATGTATGTTGATGCATCGGAAAAAATTTCCCAAGTGAACTAAAGTAAATTATGACCGTAGAGACATCAAGTAACATGCTCTCTTTCGTATGGTGCTAGATAGAAAAATACCCCTTCTCTAAAATCTCAAGATATTTTGGATTTTGTGATTTTTGTATGGAAGTGTGATATGTATGTTGATGCATCGGAAAAATTTTCCCAAGTGAACTAAAGTAAATTATGACCGTAGCGACATCAAGTAACATGCTCTCTTTCGTATGGTGCTAGATAGAAAAATACTCCTACCCTAAAATCTCAAGATATTTTGAATTTTGTGATTTTTGTATGGAAGTGTGATATGTATGTTGATGCATCGGAGAAATTTTCCCAAGTGAACTAAAGTAAATTATGACCGTAGCGACATCAAGTAACATGCTCTCTTTCGTATGGTGCTAGATAGAAAAATACCCCTACTCTAAAATCTCAAGATATTTTGAATTTTGTGATTTTTGTATGGAAGTGTGATATGTATGTTGATGCATCGGAAAAATTTTCCCAAGTGAACTTAAGTAAATTATGACCGTAGCGACATCAAGTAACATGCTCTCTTTCGTATGGTGCTAGATAGAAAAATACCCCCACCCCAAAATCTCAAGATATTTTGAATTTTGTGATTTTTGTATGGAAGTGTGATATGTATGTTGATGCATCGGAAAAATTTTCCCAAGTGAACTAAAGTAAATTATGACCGTAGCGACATCAAGTAACATGCTCTCTTTCGTATGGTGCTAGATAGAAAAATACCCCTACCACATATCTCAAGATATTTTCAATTTTGTGATTTTTGTAAGGAAGTGATATAAATTATGACCGTAGCGACATCAAGTAACATGCTCTCTTTCGTATGGTGCTAGATAGAAAAATACCCCCACCACATATCTCAAGATATTTTCAATTTTGTGATTTTTGTATGGAAGTGATATATGTATGTTGATGCATCGGAAAAAATTTTCCCAAGTGAACTAAAGTAAATTATGACCGTAGAGACATCAAGTAACATGCTCTCTTTCGTATGGTGCTAGATAGAAAAATACCCCTTCTCTAAAATCTCAAGATATTTTGGATTTTGTGATTTTTGTATGGAAGTGTGATATGTATGTTGATGCATCGGAAAAACTTTCCCAAGTGAACTAAAGTAAATTATGACCGTAGCGACATCAAGTAACATGCTCTCTTTCGTATGGTGCTAGATAGAAAAATACTCCTACCCTAAAATCTCAAGATATTTTGAATTTTGTGATTTTTGTATGGAAGTGTGATATGTATGTTGATGCATCGGAAAAATTTTCCCAAGTGAACTAAAGTAAATTATGACCGTAGCGACATCAAGTAACATGCTCTCTTTCGTATGGTGCTAGATAGAAAAATACCCCTACCACATATCTCAAGATATTTTCAATTTTGTGATTTTTGTATGGAAGTTATATATGTATGTTGATGCATTGGAAAAAATTTCCCAAGTGAACTAAAGTAAATTATGACCGTAGAGACATCAAGTAACATGCTCTCTTTCGTATGGTGCTAGATAGAAAAATACCCCCACCCCAAAATCTCAAGATATTTTGAATTTTGTGATTTTTGTATGGAAAGTGTGATATGTATGTTGATGCATCGGAAAACTTTTCCCAAGTGAACTAAAGTAAATTATGACCGTAGCGACATCAAGTAACATGCTCTCTTTCGTATGGTGGTAGATAGAAAAATACCCCCACCCTAAAATCTCAAGATATTTTGAATTTTGTGATTTTTGTATGGAAAGTGTGATATGTATGTTGATGCATCGGAAAAATTTTCCCAAGTGAACTAAAGTAAATTATGACCGTAGCGACATCAAGTAACATGCTCTCTTTCGTATGGTGCTAGATAGAAAAATACCTCCACCCCAAAATCTCAAGATATTTAGAATTTTGTGATTTTTGTATGGAAAGTGTGATATGTATGTTGATGCATCGGAAAAATTTTCCCAAGTGAACTAATGTAAATTATGACCGTAGCGACACCAAGTAACATGCTCTCTTTCGTATGGTGGTAGATAGAAAAATACCCCCACCCCAAAATCTCAAGATATTTTGAATTTTGTGATTTTTGTATGGAAGTGTGATATGTATGTTGATGCATCGGAAAAATTTTTCCAAGTGAACTAAAGTAAATTATGACCGTAGCGACATCAAGTAACATGCTCTCTTTCGTATGGTGCTAGATAAAAAAAAGCCACCCCAAAATCTCAAGATATTTTGAATTTTGTGATTTTTGTATGGAAGTGTGATATGTATGTTGATGCATCGGAAAAATTTTACCAAGTGAACTAAAGTAAATTATGACCGTAGCGACATCAAGTAACATGCTCTCTTTCGTATGGTGGTAGATAGAAAAATACCCCCACCCCAAAATCTCAAGATATTTTGAATTTTGTAATTTTTGTATGGAAGTGTGATATGTATGTTGATGCATCGGAAAAATTTTCTCAGGTGAACTAAAGTTAATTATGGCCGTAGCGACATCAAGTAACATGCTCTCTTTCGTATGGTGGTAGATAGAAAAATACCCCCACCCCAAAATCTCAAGATATTTTCAATTTTGTGATTTTTGTAAGAAAGTGATATAAATTATGACCGTAGCGACATCAAGTAACATGCTCTCTTTCGTATGGTGCTAGATAGAAAAATACCCCCACCACATATCCCAAGATATTTTCAATTTTGTGATTTTTGTATGGAAGTGATATATGTATGTTGATGCATCGGAAAAAATTTCCCAAGTGAACTAAAGTAAATTATGACCGTAGAGACATCAAGTAACATGCTCTCTTTCGTATGGTGCTAGATAGAAAAATACCCCTTCTCTAAAATCTCAAGATATTTTGGATTTTGTGATTTTTGTATGGAAGTGTGATATGTATGTTGATGCATCGGAAAAATTTTCCCAAGTGAACTAAAGCAAATTATGACCGTAGCGACATCAAGTAACATGCTCTCTTTCGTATGGTGCTAGATAGAAAAATACCCCTACCCTAAAATCTCAAGATATTTTGAATTTTGTGATTTTTGTATGGAAGTGTGATATGTATGTTGATGCATCGGAAAAATTTTCCCAAGTGAACTAAAGTAAATTATGACCGTAGCGACATCAAGTAACATGCTCTCTTTCGTATGGTGCTAGATAGAAAAATACCCCTACCACATATCTCAAGATATTTTCAATTTTGTGATTTTTGTATGGAAGTTATATATGTATGTTGATGCATTGGAAAAAATTTCCCAAGTGAACTAAAGTAAATTATGACCGTAGAGACATCAAGTAACATGCTCTCTTTCGTATGGTGCTAGATAGAGAAATACCGCCACCCCAAAATCTCAAGATATTTTGAATTTTGTGATTTTTGTATGGAAGTGTGATATGTATGTTGATGCATCGGAAAAATTTTCCCAAGTGAACTAATGTAAATTATGACCGTAGCGACATCAAGTAACATGCTCTCTTTCGTATGGTGCTAGATAGAAAAATACCCCCACCCCAAAATCTCAAGATATTTTGAATTTTGTGATTTTTGTATGGAAAGTGTGATATGTATGTTGATGCATCGGAAAAATTTTCCCAAGTGAACTAAAGTAAATTATGACCGTAGCGACATCAAGTAACATGCTCTCTTTCGTATGGTGGTAGATAGAAAAATACCCCCACCCTAAAATCTCAAGATATTTTGAATTTTGTGATTTTTGTATGGAAAGTGTGATATGTATGTTGATGCATCGGAAAAATTTTCCCAAGTGAACTAAAGTAAATTATGACCGTAGCGACATCAAGTAACATGCTCTCTTTCGTATGGTGCTAGATAGAAAAATACCTCCACCCCAAAATCTCAAGATATTTAGAATTTTGTGATTTTTGTATGGAAGTGTGATATGTATGTTGATGCATCGGAAAAATTTTCCCAAGTGAACTAATGTAAATTATGACCGTAGCGACACCAAGTAACATGCTCTCTTTCGTATGGTGGTAGATAGAAAAATACCCCCACCCCAAAATCTCAAGATATTTTGAATTTTGTAATTTTTGTATGGAAGTGTGATATGTATGTTGATGCATCGGAAAAATTTTCTCAGGTGAACTAAAGTTAATTATGGCCGTAGCGACATCAAGTAACATGCTCTCTTTCGTATGGTGGTAGATAGAAAAATACCCCCACCCCAAAATCTCAAGATATTTTCAATTTTGTGATTTTTGTAAGGAAGTGATATAAATTATGACCGTAGCGACATCAAGTAACATGCTCTCTTTCGTATGGTGCTAGATAGAAAAATACCCCCACCACATATCCCAAGATATTTTCAATTTTGTGATTTTTGTATGGAAGTGATATATGTATGTTGATGCATCGGAAAAAATTTCCCAAGTGAACTAAAGTAAATTATGACCGTAGAGACATCAAGTAACATGCTCTCTTTCGTATGGTGCTAGATAGAAAAATACCCCTTCTCTAAAATCTCAAGATATTTTGGATTTTGTGATTTTTGTATGGAAGTGTGATATGTATGTTGATGCATCGGAAAAATTTTCCCAAGTGAACTAAAGTAAATTATGACCGTAGCGACATCAAGTAACATGCTCTCTTTCGTATGGTGCTAGATAGAAAAATACCCCTACCCCAATGTGTTTCTACAACTACTTATGACCTCTCCTTTCTCATGTGATGAAACTTCGGATTTATAAAACAATAGGCTACGGGACGTACTGACGTAATCATACAATTGTTTCCATGGTTTCCATACTTAATTTCCTTTGTTTACGTCCCGTAGGCTATTCCAAATTTTTAAAGGTAAAACTCCGAAGTTTCATCACATGGTTATGGATCCACATTGCCCTACCCTAAAATCTCAAGATATTTTGAATTTTGTGATTTTTGTATGGAAAGTGTGATATGTATGTTGATGCATCGGAAAAATTTTCCCAAGTGAACTAAAGTAAATTATGACCGTAGCGACATCAAGTAACATGCTCTCTTTCGTATGGTGGTAGATAGAAAAATACCCCCACCCCAAAATCTCAAGATATTTTGAATTTTGTAATTTTTGTATGGAAGTGTGATATGTATGTTGATGCATCGGAAAAATTTTCTCAGGTGAACTAAAGTTAATTATGGCCGTAGCGACATCAAGTAACATGCTCTCTTTCGTATGGTGGTAGATAGAAAAATACCCCCACCCCAAAATCTCAAGATATTTTCAATTTTGTGATTTTTGTAAGGAAGTGATATAAATTATGACCGTAGCGACATCAAGTAACATGCTCTCTTTCGTATGGTGCTAGATAGAAAAATACCCCCACCACATATCCCAAGATATTTTCAATTTTGTGATTTTTGTATGGAAGTGATATATGTATGTTGATGCATCGGAAAAAATTTCCCAAGTGAACTAAAGTAAATTATGACCGTAGAGACATCAAGTAACATGCTCTCTTTCGTATGGTGCTAGATAGAAAAATACCCCTTCTCTAAAATCTCAAGATATTTTGGATTTTGTGATTTTTGTATGGAAGTGTGATATGTATGTTGATGCATCGGAAAAATTTTCCCAAGTGAACTAAAGCAAATTATGACCGTAGCGACATCAAGTAACATGCTCTCTTTCGTATGGTGCTAGATAGAAAAATACCCCTACCCTAAAATCTCAAGATATTTTGAATTTTGTGATTTTTGTATGGAAGTGTGATATGTATGTTGATGCATCGGAAAAATTTTCCCAAGTGAACTAAAGTAAATTATGACCGTAGCGACATCAAGTAACATGCTCTCTTTCGTATGGTGCTAGATAGAAAAATACCCCTACCACATATCTCAAGATATTTTCAATTTTGTGATTTTTGTATGGAAGTTATATATGTATGTTGATGCATTGGAAAAAATTTCCCAAGTGAACTAAAGTAAATTATGACCGTAGAGACATCAAGTAACATGCTCTCTTTCGTATGGTGCTAGATAGAGAAATACCGCCACCCCAAAATCTCAAGATATTTTGAATTTTGTGATTTTTGTATGGAAGTGTGATATGTATGTTGATGCATCGGAAAAATTTTCCCAAGTGAACTAAAGTAAATTATGACCGTAGCGACATCAAGTAACATGCTCTCTTTCGTATGGTGCTAGATAGAAAAATACCCCTACCACATATCTCAAGATATTTTCAATTTTGTGATTTTTGTATGGAAGTTATATATGTATGTTGATGCATTGGAAAAAATTTCCCAAGTGAACTAAAGTAAATTATGACCGTAGAGACATCAAGTAACATGCTCTCTTTCGTATGGTGCTAGATAGAGAAATACCGCCACCCCAAAATCTCAAGATATTTTGAATTTTGTGATTTTTGTATGGAAGTGTGATATGTATGTTGATGCATCGGAAAAATTTTCCCAAGTGAACTAATGTAAATTATGACCGTAGCGACATCAAGTAACATGCTCTCTTTCGTATGGTGGTAGATAGAAAAATACCCCCACCCCAAAATCTCAAGATATTTTGAATTTTGTGATTTTTGTATGGAAGTGTGATATGTATGTTGATGCATCGGAAAAATTTTCCCAAGTGAACTAAAGTAAATTATGGCCGTAGCGACATCAAGTAACATGCTCTCTTTCGTATGGTGCTAGATAAAAAAAAGCCACCCCAAAATCTCAAGATATTTTGAATTTTGTGATTTTTGTATGGAAGTGTGATATGTATGATGATGCATCGGAAAAATTTTCTCAAGTGAACTAAAGTTAATTATGGCCGTAGCGACATCAAGCAACATGCTCTCTTTCGTATGGTGCTAGATAGAAAAATACCCCCACCCCAAAATCTCAAGATATTTTGAATTTTGTGATTTTTGTATGGAAAGTGTGATATGTATGTTGATGCATCGGAAAAATTTTCCCAAGTGAACTTAAGTAAATTATGACCGTAGCGACATCAAGTAACATGCTCTCTTTCGTATGGTGCTAGATAGAAAAATACCTCTACCCTAAAATCTCAAGATATTTTGAATTTTGTGATTTTTGTATGGAAGTGTGATATGTATGTTGATGCATCGGAAAAATTTTCCCAAGTGAACTAAAGTAAATTATGACCGTAGCGACATCAAGTAACATGCTCTCTTTGGTATGGTGCTAGATAGAAAAATACCGCCACCCCAAAATCTCAAGATATTTTGAATTTTGTGATTTTTGTATGGAAGTGTGATATGTATGTTGATGCATCGGAAAAATTTTCCCAAGTGAACTAAAGTAAATTATGACCGTAGCGACATCAAGTAACATGCTCTCTTTCGTATGGTGCTAGATAGAAAAATACCCCTACCCCAATGTGTTTCTACAACTACTTATGACCTCTCCTTTCTCATGTGATGAAACTTCGGATTTATAAAACAATAGGCTACGGGACGTACTGACGTAATCATACAATTGTTTCCATGGTTTCCATACTTAATTTCCTTTGTTTACGTCCCGTAGGCTATTCCAAATTTTTAAAGGTAAAACTCCGAAGTTTCATCACATGGTTATGGATCCACATTGCCCTACCCCAAAATCTCAAGATATTTTGAATTTTGTGATTTTTGTATGGAAGTGTGATATGTATGTTGATGCATCGGAAAAATTTTCCCAAGTGAACTAAAGTAAATTATGACCGTAGCGACATCAAGTAACATGCTCTCTTTCGTATGGTGGTAGATAGAAAAATACCTCCACCCCAAAATCTCAAGATATTTTGAATTTTGTGATTTTTGTATGGAAGTGTGATATGTATGTTGATGCATCGGAAAAATTTTCTCAAGTGAACCAAAGTTAATAATGACCGTAGCGACATCAAGTAACATGCTCTCTTTCGTATGGTGCTAGATAGAAAAATACCCCCACCCCAAAATCTCAAGATATTTTGAATTTTGTGATTTTTGTATGGAAGTGTGATATGTATGTTGAAGCATCGGAAAAATTTTCCCAAGTGAACTAAATTAAATTATGACCGTAGCGACATCAAGTAACATGCTCTCTTTCGTATGGTGGTAGATAGAAAAATACCTCCACCCCAAAATCTCAAGATATTTTGAATTTTGTGATTTTTGTATGGAAGTGTGATATGTATGTTGATGCATCGGAAAAATTTTCCCAAGTGAACTTAAGTAAATTATGACCGTAGCGACATCAAGTAACATGCTCTCTTTCGTATGGTGCTAGATAGAAAAATACCTCTACCCTAAAATCTCAAGATATTTTGAATTTTGTGATTTTTGTATGGAAGTGTGATATGTATGTTGATGCATCGGAAAAATTTTCCCAAGTGAACTAAAGTAAATTATGACCGTAGCGACATCAAGTAACATGCTCTCTTTGGTATGGTGCTAGATAGAAAAATACCGCCACCCCAAAATCTCAAGATATTTTGAATTTTGTGATTTTTGTATGGAAGTGTGATATGTATGTTGATGCATCGGAAAAATTTTCCCAAGTGAACTAAAGTAAATTATGACCGTAGCGACATCAAGTAACATGCTCTCTTTCGTATGGTGCTAGATAGAAAAATACCCCTACCCCAATGTGTTTCTACAACTACTTATGACCTCTCCTTTCTCATGTGATGAAACTTCGGATTTATAAAACAATAGGCTACGGGACGTACTGACGTAATCATACAATTGTTTCCATGGTTTCCATACTTAATTTCCTTTGTTTACGTCCCGTAGGCTATTCCAAATTTTTAAAGGTAAAACTCCGAAGTTTCATCACATGGTTATGGATCCACATTGCCCTACCCCAAAATCTCAAGATATTTTGAATTTTGTGATTTTTGTATGGAAGTGTGATATGTATGTTGATGCATCGGAAAAATTTTCCCAAGTGAACTAAAGTAAATTATGACCGTAGCGACATCAAGTAACATGCTCTCTTTCGTATGGTGGTAGATAGAAAAATACCTCCACCCCAAAATCTCAAGATATTTTGAATTTTGTGATTTTTGTATGGAAGTGTGATATGTATGTTGATGCATCGGAAAAATTTTCTCAAGTGAACCAAAGTTAATAATGACCGTAGCGACATCAAGTAACATGCTCTCTTTCGTATGGTGCTAGATAGAAAAATACCCCCACCCCAAAATCTCAAGATATTTTGAATTTTGTGATTTTTGTATGGAAGTGTGATATGTATGTTGAAGCATCGGAAAAATTTTCCCAAGTGAACTAAATTAAATTATGACCGTAGCGACATCAAGTAACATGCTCTCTTTCGTATGGTGGTAGATAGAAAAATACCTCCACCCCAAAATCTCAAGATATTTTGAATTTTGTGATTTTTGTATGGAAGTGTAGATATGTATGTTGATGCATCGGAAAAAATTTTCCCAAGTGAACTTAAGTAAATTATGACCGTAGCGACATCAAGTAACATGCTCTCTTTCGTATGGTGCTAGATAGAAAAATACCTCTACCCTAAAATCTCAAGATATTTTGAATTTTGTGATTTTTGTATGGAAGTGTGATATGTATGTTGATGCATCGGAAAAATTTTCCCAAGTGAACTAAAGTAAATTATGACCGTAGCGACATCAAGTAACATGCTCTCTTTGGTATGGTGCTAGATAGAAAAATACCGCCACCACCCAAAAATCTCAAGATATTTTGAATTTTGTGATTTTTGTATGGAAGTGTGATATGTATGTTGATGCATCGGAAAAATTTTCCCAAGTGAACTAAAGTAAATTATGACCGTAGCGACATCAAGTAACATGCTCTCTTTCGTATGGTGCTAGATAGAAAAATACCCCTACCCCAATGTGTTTCTACAACTACTTATGACCTCTCCTTTCTCATGTGATGAAACTTCGGATTTATAAAACAATAGGCTACGGGACGTACTGACGTAATCATACAATTGTTTCCATGGTTTCCATACTTAATTTCCTTTGTTTACGTCCCGTAGGCTATTCCAAATTTTTAAAGGTAAAAACTCCGAAGTTTCATCACATGGTTATGGATCCACATTGCCCTACCCCAAAATCTCAAGATATTTTGAATTTTGTGATTTTTGTATGGAAGTGTGATATGTATGTTGATGCATCGGAAAAATTTTCCCAAGTGAACTAAAGTAAATTATGACCGTAGCGACATCAAGTAACATGCTCTCTTTCGTATGGTGGTAGATAGAAAAATACCTCCACCCCAAAATCTCAAGATATTTTGAATTTTGTGATTTTTGTATGGAAGTGTGATATGTATGTTGATGCATCGGAAAAATTTTCTCAAGTGAACCAAAGTTAATAATGACCGTAGCGACATCAAGTAACATGCTCTCTTTCGTATGGTGCTAGATAGAAAAATACCCCCACCCCAAAATCTCAAGATATTTTGAATTTTGTGATTTTTGTATGGAAGTGTGATATGTATGTTGAAGCATCGGAAAAATTTTCCCAAGTGAACTAAATTAAATTATGACCGTAGCGACATCAATAAACATGCTCTCTTTCGTATGGTGCTAGATAGAAAAATACCCCCACCCCAAAATCTCAAGATATTTTGAATTTTGTGATTTTTGTATGGAAAGTGTGATATGTATGTTGATGCATCGGAAAAAATTTTCCCAAGTGAACTTAAGTAAATTATGACCGTAGCGACATCAAGTAACATGCTCTCTTTCGTATGGTGCTAGATAGAAAAATACCTCTACCCTAAAATCTCAAGATATTTTGAATTTTGTGATTTTTGTATGGAAGTGTGATATGTATGTTGATGCATCGGAAAAATTTTCCCCAAGTGAACTAAAGTAAATTATGACCGTAGCGACATCAAGGAACATGCTCTCTTTGGTATGGTGCTAGATAGAAAAATACCCCCACCCCAAAATCTCAAGATATTTTGAATTTTGTGATTTTTGTATGGAAGTGTGATATGTATGTTGATGCATCGGAAAAATTTTCCCAAGTGAACTAAAGTAAATTATGACCGTAGCGACATCAAGTAACATGCTCTCTTTCGTATGGTGCTAGATAGAAAAATACCCCTACCCCAATGTGTTTCTACAACTACTTATGACCTCTCCTTTCTCATGTGATGAAACTTCGGATTTATAAAAAAATAGGCTACGGGACGTAATGACGTAATCATACAATTATTTCCATGGTTTCCATACTTAATTTCCTTTGTTTACGTCCCGTAGGCTATTCCAAATTTTTAAAGGTAAAACTCCGAAGTTTCATCACATGGTTATGGATCCACATTGCCCTACCCCAAAATCTCAAGATATTTTGAATTTTGTGATTTTTGTATGGAAGTGTGATATGTATGTTGATGCATCGGAAAAATTTTCCCAAGTGAACTAAAGTAAATTATGACCGTAGCGACATCAAGTAACATGCTCTCTTTCGTATGGTGCTAGATAGAAAAATACCCCTACCACATATCTCAAGATATTTTCAATTTTGTGATTTTTGTATGGAAGTTATATATTTATGTTGATGCATTGGAAAAAATTTCCCAAGTGAACTAAAGTAAATTATGACCGTAGCGACATCAAGTAACATGCTCTCTTTCGTATGGTGCTAGATAGAAAAATACCCCCACCCCAAAATCTCAAGATATTTTGAATTTTGTGATTTTTGTATGGAAGTGTGATATGTATGTTGAAGCATCGGAAAAATTTTCCCAAGTGAACTAAATTAAATTATGACCGTAGCGACATCAAGTAACATGCTCTCTTTCGTATGGTGGTAGATAGAAAAATACCTCCACCCCAAAATCTCAAGATATTTTGAATTTTGTGATTTTTGTATGGAAGTGTGATATGTATGTTGATGCATCGGAAAAATTTTCCCAAGTGAACTTAAGTAAATTATGACCGTAGCGACATCAAGTAACATGCTCTCTTTCGTATGGTGCTAGATAGAAAAATACCTCTACCCTAAAATCTCAAGATATTTTGAATTTTGTGATTTTTGTATGGAAGTGTGATATGTATGTTGATGCATCGGAAAAATTTTCCCAAGTGAACTAAAGTAAATTATGACCGTAGCGACATCAAGTAACATGCTCTCTTTGGTATGGTGCTAGATAGAAAAATACCGCCACCCCAAAATCTCAAGATATTTTGAATTTTGTGATTTTTGTATGGAAGTGTGATATGTATGTTGATGCATCGGAAAAATTTTCCCAAGTGAACTAAAGTAAATTATGACCGTAGCGACATCAAGTAACATGCTCTCTTTTCGTATGGTGCTAGATAGAAAAATACCCCTACCCCAATGTGTTTCTACAACTACTTATGACCTCTCCTTTCTCATGTGATGAAACTTCGGATTTATAAAACAATAGGCTACGGGACGTACTGACGTAATCATACAATTGTTTCCATGGTTTCCATACTTAATTTCCTTTGTTTACGTCCCGTAGGCTATTCCAAATTTTTAAAGGTAAAACTCCGAAGTTTCATCACATGGTTATGGATCCACATTGCCCTACCCCAAAATCTCAAGATATTTTGAATTTTGTGATTTTTGTATGGAAGTGTGATATGTATGTTGATGCATCGGAAAAAATTTTCCCAAGTGAACTAAAGTAAATTATGACCGTAGCGACATCAAGTAACATGCTCTCTTTCGTATGGTGGTAGATAGAAAAATACCTCCACCCCAAAATCTCAAGATATTTTGAATTTTGTGATTTTTGTATGGAAGTGTGATATGTATGTTGATGCATCGGAAAAATTTTCTCAAGTGAACCAAAGTTAATAATGACCGTAGCGACATCAAGTAACATGCTCTCTTTCGTATGGTGCTAGATAGAAAAATACCCCCACCCCAAAATCTCAAGATATTTTGAATTTTGTGATTTTTGTATGGAAGTGTGATATGTATGTTGAAGCATCGGAAAAATTTTCCCAAGTGAACTAAATTAAATTATGACCGTAGCGACATCAATAAACATGCTCTCTTTCGTATGGTGCTAGATAGAAAAATACCCCCACCCCAAAATCTCAAGATATTTTGAATTTTGTGATTTTTGTATGGAAAGTGTGATATGTATGTTGATGCATCGGAAAAATTTTCCCAAGTGAACTTAAGTAAATTATGACCGTAGCGACATCAAGTAACATGCTCTCTTTCGTATGGTGCTAGATAGAAAAATACCTCTACCCTAAAATCTCAAGATATTTTGAATTTTGTGATTTTTGTATGGAAGTGTGATATGTATGTTGATGCATCGGAAAAATTTTCCCAAGTGAACTAAAGTAAATTATGACCGTAGCGACATCAAGGAACATGCTCTCTTTGGTATGGTGCTAGATAGAAAAATACCCCCACCCCAAAATCTCAAGATATTTTGAATTTTGTGATTTTTGTATGGAAGTGTGATATGTATGTTGATGCATCGGAAAAATTTTCCCAAGTGAACTAAAGTAAATTATGACCGTAGCGACATCAAGTAACATGCTCTCTTTCGTATGGTGCTAGATAGAAAAATACCCCTACCCCAATGTGTTTCTACAACTACTTATGACCTCTCCTTTCTCATGTGATGAAACTTCGGATTTATAAAAAAATAGGCTACGGGACGTAATGACGTAATCATACAATTATTTCCATGGTTTCCATACTTAATTTCCTTTGTTTTACGTCCCGTAGGCTATTCCAAATTTTTAAAGGTAAAACTCCGAAGTTTCATCACATGGTTATGGATCCACATTGCCCTACCCCAAAATCTCAAGATATTTTGAATTTTGTGATTTTTGTATGGAAGTGTGATATGTATGTTGATGCATCGGAAAAATTTTCCCAAGTGAACTAAAGTAAATTATGACCGTAGCGACATCAAGTAACATGCTCTCTTTCGTATGGTGCTAGATAGAAAAATACCCCTACCACATATCTCAAGATATTTTCAATTTTGTGATTTTTGTATGGAAGTTATATATTTATGTTGATGCATTGGAAAAAATTTCCCAAGTGAACTAAAGTAAATTATGACCGTAGCGACATCAAGTAACATGCTCTCTTTCGTATGGTGCTAGATAGAAAAATACCCCCACCCCAAAATCTCAAGATATTTTGAATTTTGTGATTTTTGTATGGAAGTGTGATATGTATGTTGAAGCATCGGAAAAATTTTCCCAAGTGAACTAAATTAAATTATGACCGTAGCGACATCAAGTAACATACTCTCTTTCGTATGGTGCTAGATAGAAAAATACCCTCACCCCAAAATCTCAAGATATTTTGAATTTTGTGATTTTTATATGGAAGTGTGATATGTATGTTGATGCATCGGAAAAATTTTCCCAAGTGAACTAAAGTAAATTATGACCGTAGCGACATCAAGTAACATGGTCTCTTCCGTATGGTGCTAGATAGAAAAATACCCCCACCCCTAAATCTCAAGATATTTTGAATTTTGTGATTTTTGTATCGAAGTGTGACATGTATGTTGATGCATCGGAAAAATTTTCTCAAGTGAACTAAAGTAAACTATGACAGTAGCGACATCAAGTAACAGGCTCTCTTTCGTATGGTGCTAGATAGAAAAATACCCCCACCACATATCTCAAGATATTTTCAATTTTGTGATTTTTGTATGGAAGTGATATATGTATGTTGATGCATCGGAAAAAATTTCCCAAGTGAACTAAAGTAAATTATGACCGTAGAGACATCAAGTAACATGCTCTCTTTCGTATGGTGCTAGATAGAAAAATACCTCCACCCCAAAATCTCAAGATATTTTGAATTTTGTGATTTTTGTATGGAAGTGTGATATGTTTGTTGATGCATCGGAAAAATTTTCCCAAGTGAACTAAAGTAAATTATGACCGTAGCGACATCAAGTAACATGCTCTCTTTCGTATGGTGCTAGATAAAAAAAAGCCACCCCAAAATCTCAAGATATTTTGAATTTTGTGATTTTTGTATGGAAGTGTGATATGTTTGTTGATGCATCGGAAAAATTTTCCCAAGTGAACTAAAGTAAGTTATGACCGTAGCGACATCAAGTAACATGCTCTCTTTCGTATGGTCGTAGATAGAAAAATACCCCTACCCCAAAATCTCAAGATATTTTCAATTTTGTGATTTTTGTATGGAAGTGATATATGTATGTTGATGCATCGGAAAAAATTTCCCAAGTGAACTAAAGTAAATTATGACCGTAGAGACATCAAGTAACATGCTGTCTTTCGTATAGTGCTAGATAGAAAAATACCCCCACCACATATCTCAAGATATTTTCAATTTTGTAATTTTTGTATGGAAGTGATATATGTATGTTGATGCATCGGAAAAAATTTCCCAAGTGAACTAAAGTAATTTATGACCGTAGAGACATCAAGTAACATGCTCTCTTTCGTATGGTGCTAGATAGAAAAATACCGCCACCCCAAAATCTCAAGATATTTTGAATTTTGTGATTTTTGTATGGAAGTGTGATATGTATGTTGATGCATCGGAAAAATTTTCCCAAGTGAACTAAAGTAAATTATGACCGTAGCGACATCAAGTAACATGCTCTCTTTCGTATGGTGCTAGATAGAAAAATACATCTACCCCAAAATCTTAAGATATTTTGAATTTTGTGATTTTTGTATGGAAGTGTGATATGTATGTTGATGCATCGGAAAAATTTTCCCAAGTGAACTAAAGTAAATTATGACCGTAGCGACATCAAGTAACATGCTCTCTTTCGTATGGTTGTAGATAGAAAAATACCCCCACCCCAAAATCTCAAGATATTTTGAATTTTGTAATTTTTGTATGGAAGTGTGATATGTATGTTGATGCATCAGAAAAATTTTCTCAAGTGAACTAAAGTTAATTATGGCCGTAGCGACATCAAGTAACATGCTCTCTTTCGTATGGTGCTAGATAGAAAGATACCCCCACCCCTAAATCTCAAGATATTTTCAATTTTGTGATTTTTGTATGGAAGTTATATATGTATGTTGATGCATCGGAAAAAATTTCCCAAAGTGAACTAAAGTAAATTATGACCGTAGAGACATCAAGTAGCATGTTTTATTTCGTATGGTGCTAGATAGAAAAATACCGCCACCCCAAAATCTCAAGATATTTTGAATTTTGTGATTTTTGTATGGAAGTGTGATATGTATGTTGATGCATCGGAAAAATTTTCCCAAGTGAACTAAAGTAAATTATGACCGTAGCGACATCAAGTAACATGCTCTCTTTCGTATGGTGGTAGATAGAAAAATACCCCCACCCCAAAATCTCAAGATATTTTGAATTTTGTGATTTTTGTATGGAAGTGTGATATGTATGTTGATGCATCGGAAAAATTTTCCCAAGTGAACTAAAGTAAATTATGACCGTAGCGACATCAAGTAAAAATGCTCTCTTTCGGATGGTGGTAGATAGAAAAATACCCCCACCCCAAAATCTCAAGATATTTTGAATTTTGTGATTTTTGTATGGAAGTGTGATATGTATGTTGATGCATCGGAAAAATTTTCCCAAGTGAACTAAAGTAAATTATGACCGTAGCGACATCAAGTAACATGCTCTCTTTGGTATGGTGCTAGATAGAAAAATACCCCCACCCCAAAATCTCAAGATATGTTCAATTTTGTGATTTTTGTATGGAAGTGATATATGTATGTTGATGCATCGGAAAAAATTTCCCAAGTGAACTAAAGTAAATTATGACCGTAGAGACATCAAGTAACATGCTCTCTTTCGTATGGTGCTAGATAGAAAAAAACCCCTACCCTAAAATCTCAAGATATTTTGAATTTTGTGATTTTTGTATGGAAGTGTGATATGTATGTTGAAGCATCGGAAAAATTTTCCCAAGTGAACTAAAGTAAATTATGACCGTAGCGACATCAAGTAAAATGCTCTCTTTCGTATGGTACTAGATAGAAAAATACCGTCACCCCACAATCTCAAGATATTTTGAGTTTTGTGATTTTTGTATGGAAGTGTGATATGTATGTTGATGCATCGGAAAAATTTTCCCAAGTGAACTAAAGTAAATTATGACCGTAGCGACATCAAGTAAAATGCTCTCTTTCGGATGGTGGTAGATAGAAAAATACCCCCACCCCAAAATCTCAAGATATTTTGAATTTTGTAATTTTTGTATGGAAGTGTGATATGTATGTTGATGCATCAGAAAAATTTTCTCAAGTGAACTAAGGTAAACTATGACAGTAGCGACATCAAGTAACAGGCTCTCTTTCGTATGGTGCTAGATAGAAAAATACCCCCACCCCAAAATCTCAAGATATTTTTAATTTTGTGATTTTTGTATGGAAGTGTGATATGTATGTTGATGCATCGGAAAAATTTTCCCAAGTGAACTAAAGTAAATTGAGGATCTGTGTACAAAAAGAATATATCTCGCCGACATAATTTTTCCAGTTGGAAACTTTGGTAACCAAAAAGAGTAATTGAGTAATATTTGTCGTTTTTATGACAAAAATGATCCAGGGTGGTAAAAATAAATATTAGCACAGTCTTTAATCTCCTTGAAAAGAAAATGAGACTGACTAAGTTTGTAAATAAATAGCCTTATGACTACCTACACAGAAAATGGCATGTTTTTGGATCGAGTTTAACGAAAGTGTGGTTTTAAAACGTATTTCATGGTCATTCCGCTATGCGCAAAATGAAAGGCTGTTTTCTAACCTGATTTTTGTCATTCAAAGAAAAATCTTCTTTGACAAATAGTAGTTTAGTAGTTTCAATGGCAGGTCAAGTTTTCGAGGGCGGAGGGAGGCGTAACAAAAAGTAGTATATGTGCCAAATATTGTGTATTGGGGCAACGGGGGGCAACGAATTCAATAGAATAAGTAGGCACACTAGAAGCACTTGGGCAGCGGAGAAAAATTTTTAGGTAATAGGTGACCGTATTAATCGATTTAGTTTCCCATTTCGCAATAGTTCCCCTGGTGGAAACTAAACGAATAAATTTCCCAAAGTAAGTGACCAAACTTGGGGCCACGGGATAGGGGGCAATGGAGGCAACCAAGATGGAAATGAGTTGATATTAAACAAATGCGTTACTATAGTGATAAATTCAAAGCATCTTGGAGGTAACAATATCCCGCTGCCTAAATCCAGCCTAATTTTTTTAAATCGAATTGTGACACACTAAAAAGTTCAATGCATTTATTAGGTTTCGGGTGTAGGAATGTAGTGTGAATGTCGTGGGGGAGAAGGCCGCAACGAGGCAGGGGGTACTTGCCCCCCTCCCGAAATCGAAAAAAAGGAAGAAATTTTTGTCTAAAATCGCAAAAAAATCGGTAAAATTTTGTTGGCATATTTTTTTTGGCTGCGGCCTTGGTAGGGCATGACGTTGGTCAGAAGTAGTCTTCCTGTGGCGACACTTTTCCAGACTTTTCCTAATATTTTCTAAATTCTAAAAGGTGTCGCTTCCTTTTTCTAAGTCTGAAAACGTGTCGCCTCCAAAAAATGTCTCATCGACGACCCACTTCCTCCACACTTATTTCTGAACTCGGTCTGTTGTCAGTGTAAATAGAATTTCGTAACGGCTGAATTTAGGCAGCGGTACTTTGTTGCCACTGTCTCCGCTGTTGCCGCTGGGAGGTATGGGAGGTTAGCGGCAACAGCGTAACAGCGGAGGAGACAATGGCAACACGATACAACCACTAGCGGCAACAGAGACACATTAATCTGTTGCTCTGTTGCCGCTAATGGTTGTAGCGTGTCGCCGATGTTGCCACTAGTGGTTGTAGCGTGTCGCCGATGTTGCCGCTAGTGGTTATAGCGTTGCCAACACGGAGGACCTCCGCGAAGAAATTGCAGGCCCACATCGGGTGAGGTCACATCTCCATTGGCGATAAAAATAACAGTTATAATTTCCGATCGAACTCTCTCTTTATACTTATACTAAAGACTTTGAAAGTGGGAAACCTAATTTTTACTACACTGAACATTTCGAGTTTGTTTATTTTGATTAAATTAGGGGAATTTTTATTTACTGAAAAAATGTCGCCGAGATATATTCTTTTTGTACACAGATCATCAATTATGACCGTAGCGACATCAAGTAACATGCTCTCTTTCGTATGGTGGTAGATAGAAAAATACCCCCACCCCAAAATCCCAAGATATTTTGAATTTTGTGATTTTTGTATGGAAGTCTGATATGTATGTTGATGCATCGGAAAAATTTTCCCAAGTGAACTAAAGTAAATTATGACCGTAGCGACATCAAGTAACATGCTCTCTTTCGTATGGTGCTAGATAAAAAAAAGCCACCCCAAAATCTCAAGATATTTTGAATTTTGTGATTTTTGTATGGAAGTGTGATATGTATGTTGATGCATCGGAAAAATTTTACCAAGTGAACTAAAGTAAATTATGACCGTAGCGACATCAAGTAACATGCTCTCTTTCGTATGGTGGTAGATAGAAAAATACCCCCACCCCAAAATCTCAAGATATTTTGAATTTTGTAATTTTTGTATGGAAGTGTGATATGTATGTTGATGCATCGGAAAAATTTTCTCAAGTGAACTAAAGTTAATTATGGCCGTAGCGACATCAAGTAACATGCTCTCTTTCGTATGGTGCTAGATAGAAAAATACCTCCACCCCAAAATCTCAAGATATTTTGAATTTTGTGATTTTTGTATGGAAAGTGTGATATGTATGTTGATGCATCGGAAAAATTTTCCCAAGTGAACTAAAGTAAATTATGACCGTAGCGACATCAAGTAACATGCTCTCTTTCGTATGGTGGTAGATAGAAAAATACCCCCACCCCAAAATCTCAAGATATTTTGAATTTTGTGATTTTTTTATGGAAGTGTGATATGTATGTTGATGCATCGGAAAAATTTTCCCAAGTGAACTAAAGTAAATTATGACCGTAGCGACATCAAGTAACATGCTCTCTTTCGTATACGAAATCGTATTCGGTGACGGGAAACGAGGTACCACGGTCAATGCTAATACTTTGAAATGTCAGTCATAATCTTTGTCAGCAGTCGTTGCTCAAGTGTAATTAATTATTAATTTAATAATAACAATGGAAAATAATAATAAAGTCAAGTACAAGCACTTTAATTTAGGAAAAATAAATAGCCAAGAAATTAAGAGATTTTTTAGAAGATTTGGAAAAGGATTTGATCGAGCAACTTGGAAAGAAACACGTGTTAGCCAAGAAATATAGTGAAAATAAATGGAAAATTGCAACAACAGTATGTAATATTAGTCGTGCCAGTTACTTTAGAATTTTAACCAGAGATGAAGCAGAAAAAGAAAACGAAACTAGGGAAGAAAAAGATTGTCTGCGATTCATACTCTATTGGTGAAATTCGTCGCGTTGCACTGCAATTCTACGCTGCAAAACAATATCCCAGCGCCTCAAAAATTTGGAAAAAGTGCTTAGAGGATGAATACTTTCCTAAGGTCAAACTGACGCTATTTAAGCAGTGGATGAGAAAGAAATGTAAATTCAAGTATAAAAGATGTAACAAAAAGCCAGTTTTCCTTGAACGAGACGACATTGTAGCTCACAGGGAGCGTTACCTAAGAAGTATTAAAAAGTACAGAGAAGATGGCTACGATATTTTATACACAGATGAGACCTGGGCAAATCCTGACCAAACCCCTAACCGATTCTGGCATATACTCCTTCATAATGAAGAAATGAAGCAGTTTCCAGAAGTGAATTATAATCGCATATTAAGAGATTTTCAAGGATATGTTGGTAGGTTTAGACTAAATCGAACACTCAACATGAAAATAAAAAGTAACATTACCTAAAAATAAAAATTAATTCTATTTAGCAGTAAAAATTAATATTATTTAAAAATACACTCTAATGTTGCATAAAAATAAAACAATATGTATAGGAGGCTTCACAGTAAAATCAGGACAAGGCCGAATAATAGTGAATCATATTGGAGGGAAAGGGGGATTCTTGCATGCGGTAGAAGATGTTTTTATATCGAAAAAGGATTGCAAAGACTACCACCGGAAGTATGAACAGCCAACATTATTCCGAATGGTTTAAAAGAGTTGTGGAGTTAGTTCCTGATAAAACAGTAATTGTGCTAGATCAAGCACCGTATCATCGAGAAAAGGTAAAATTTATCAAATTGCAGAATAGTTTAATAATGCAGTTTAAAATTTAGAATTAGAAAGTTTAAAGTTTAGAATTAGATTATTTTAGATGATTATTAGTTAGTTTATATTATAATATCATAGTACTATGCACAATTACGATTAGTTTATTACTTAAGACGAGTGTACGATCTAAGTCATTTTCGAAACATTTCAGGTAAAATCAACTGTAAATCCTAAACGGCACTGGAAAAAAGCCGACATAATCCAATCACTAAAGAACAGAGGATTTACTGTACCAAATGGATTCA
>JAECZT010000021.1:65300-123438 GCA_020055645.1 Tomocerus qinae | reverse complement strand
TTAAATAAATGATGTACGTTTGATTTAATTAAGGTTAATTTTTTTAATTGAGGTGCGTTTTATTAAATTAAAGTGTATTTTCCTTAAGTTATGTGCATTTTATTTAATTAAGGTGCGCTTTATTTAATTAATGTTCATTTGATTTAATTGATGTTGCGTTTTATTTTACTAAAGTGCACATTATTTAATTAAGGTGCATTTGATTTAATTAAGGTACATTTTATTTAATTGAGGGGCGTTTTATTTAATGAAGGTTTATTTTATTTAGTCAATGTGTATTTTATTTAATTAAGGTGTATTTTGTAAAATTTAATTTAATTAAGGGGTATTTTATTTATTGAGGTGTATTTTATTTAATTAATATGTATTTTATTTTATGGAGGTGCATTTTATTTAATTAAGTGTATTTTATTTAATTGAGGTGTATTTTATTTAATTGAGGGGTATTTTATTTAATTAATGTGCATTTTATTTAATTAATGTGCATTTTATTTAATTAATGTGCATTTTATATAATTAAGGTGTATTATATTTAATTAAAATGTATTTTATTTAATCGAGGTGCATTTTATTTAATTAAGTGTATTTTATTTAATCGAGGTGCATTTTATTTAATTAAGTGTATTTTATTTAATTAAGGGGTATTTTATTTAATTGAGGTGTATTTTATTTAATTGAGGTGCATTTTATTTAATTAATGTGCATTTTATTTAATCAATGTGCATTTTATATAATTAAGGTGCATTTTATTTAATTAAGGTTTATTTTACTTAATTAAGTGTATTTTATTTAATTAATATATATATTTTATTTCATTGAGGTGCATTTTATTTAATTAAGTGTATTTTATTTAATTAAGGTGTATTTTGTTAAATTTAATTTAATTAAGGTGTATTTTATTTATTGAGGTGTATTTTGTTTAATTAATATGTATTTTATTTTATTGAGGTGCATTTTATTTAATTAAGTGTATTTTATTTAATTAAGGGGTATTTTATTTAATTAATGTGCATTTTATTTAATTAATGTGCATTTTATTTAATTAATGTGCATTTTATATAATTAAGGTGTATTATATTTAATTAATATGTATTTTATTTAATTGAGTTGCATTTTTATTAATTAATGTGTATTTTATATAATTAAGGTACATTTTATTTAATTAAGGTTTATTTTACTTAATTAAGTGTATTTTATTTAATTAAGAAGTATTTTATTTAATTGAGGTGTATTTTATTTAATTAAGGTGCATTTTATTTAATTAAGTGTATTTTATTTAATTAAAGGGTATTTTATTTAATTGAGGTGTATTTTATTTAATTGAAGTGCATTTTATTTAATCGGGGTGCATTTTATTTCAATTAAGGTGATCGGGGGAAATATAACATCCCATTGGTAAAAAAAGGTCTAACTATTCACACAGGTTGCTCTTGCACCTGTGTGAATAGTTAGACCTTTTTTTACCAATGGGATGTTATAGTTTCCCCGATCACCTTAATTGAATTAAAATGCACCCCGATTAAATAACATACACCTCAATTAAATAAAATACACCTCAATTAAATAAAATACACCTCAATTAAATAAAATACACCTTAATTAAATAAAATGCACCTCAATTAAATAAAATACACCTCAATTAAATAAAATACACCTTAATTAAATAAAATGCTCCTCAATTAAATAAAATGCACCTCAATTAAATAAAATACCCGTTAATTAAATAAATTGCACCTTAATTAAATAAAATGCACCTCAATTATATAAAATACACCTTAATTAAATAAAATGCACCTCAATTATATAAAATACATATTAATTAAATAAAATGCACATGAATTAAATAAAATACACCTCAATTAAATAAAATACACCTTAATTAAATAAAATGCACCTCAATTAAATAAAATGCATATTAATTAAATAAAATACCCGTTAATTAAATAAAATGCACATCAATTAAATAAAATACACCTCAATTAAATAAAATACACCTCAATTAAATAAAATACACCTTAATTAAATAAAATGCACCTCAATTAAATAAAATACATATTAATTAAATAAAATACCCGTTAATTAAATAAAATGCACATCAATTAAATAAAATACACCTCAAATAAATAAAATACACCTCAATTAAATAAAATACACCTTAATTAAATAAAATACACCTTAATTAAATAAAATGCTCCTCAATTAAATAAAATGCACCTCAATTAAATAAAATACCCGTTAATTAAATAAATTGCACATTAATTAAATAAAATACCCCTTAATTAAATTAAATTTTACAAAATACACCTTAATTAAATAAAATACACATTGACTAAATAAAATAAACCTTCATTAAATAAAACGCCCCTCAATTAAATAAAATGTACCTTAATTAAATCAAATGCACCTTAATTAAATAATGTGCACTTTAGTAAAATAAAACGCAACATCAATTAAATCAAATGAACATTAATTAAATAAAGCGCACATTAATTAAATAAAATGCAAATAACTTAAGGAAAATACACTTTAATTTAATAAAACGCACCTCAATTAAAAAAAATTAACCTTAATTAAATCAAACGTACATCATTTATTTAAGGCAGACCTAACCTAACTAAATGATACTTAAACTTTAATTCAATGAGTTTCAAAACTATTTCACCAATAATTAAGTGGACATTATTTGACCCAAGGTACCTGGTTATACCAAATAAATAAATTTTGCTTAAATTTAAATTCCATGAAATTCGAAACCATTTAAATTTACTAATTTCCTTCTAAAATCGATAATCGCCATCATATCTGCTACCACAGCATTAACAACAGGTTATTAGAGAGTGTCGCAGATATTATCTGACCTGAGGTCACTGGTGTTATAAGAAAATAAATTTCACTTGAAATTAAATTCCATGAAATTCGAAATCATTTCACGTTTATAATTTTTATTTCTTAAATCGATCTGCGCCATCACTTCTGCCACCGCAGTATTAACTACAGATCATTAGAGAGTGTCGCAGATATTATCTGACCTGAGGTCACTGGTGTTATAAGAAAATGAATTTCACTTGAAATTAAATTCCATGAAATTGGAAATCATTTTACGTTTATAATTTTTATTTCTAAAATCGATCTGCGCCATCACTTCTGCCACCGCAGCATTAACAACAGATCATTAGAGAGTGTCGCAGATATTATCTGACCTGAGGTCACTGGTGTTATAAGAAAATGAATTTCACTTGAAATTAAATTCCATGAAATTCGAAATTATTTCACGTTTATAATTTTTATTTCTTAAATCGATCTGCGCCATCACTTCTGCCACCGCAGTAGATTGATATATGGAGAGCTCGCAAAATAACTGCTGAAAATAACCTGGAGCTCTCCTCAATTCTTATGATTGAGATAAACTCCTGTCCTTAAACTATTTAGGTGAGTATGTAGAAAGAGTGTTTGCAGAGTGACACAGTAAAATGATTTCAATGTAGAATTGAACGTGTATGAGAAATAAACTGGAGGAGAGCACAGTGAGACGACTTCAATGTGGAATTGAGAGTGTTTATTAACATTTAGTGCGGGGGTTTATATAGTACATTGGTTTCGCTTAGAATATTAATTATAACTAATTATTGACATCTTGACCGGATCATCCTGTCCGGATATCCATAACTTTAAAGACTATAAACTAGAAAGGAAAGCCGGACCACACGTCCCGGACGTAATCTAATTTTAACTTACATAAACTACAAATAGTAAATAAAGTACATACATATTATTATTATCATTTAGGTACCTATTCTAGTATGGCAATATTATTATGTACAATAGCTGTCCGTAAGGGCAATAATGACTATACTTATCGCTATAAGGAAAACAGCATCGATAATTGCTATATAAATATACGTATATTGCGGTAGGTGCAGAAATAGTCAGCAAGTGGTATAAATTATTATTATACTAAAATAGAAGTATACCTATACGGAAATATTCTCCCGCGAATTGATTTACTAAGTAAATAAAAATAAAATAGAGTGAAAAAGTTAACAGATAGTAAAGAATAGTTTTTGAGTTTTGTTAAATACAATGATAAAATGAGATAACAGAATAGAGAGAACATACCAAATTACTTAGTTTTTCCTCCTAGAGATAACGCAGAGGCTGGAGTTTGTGTGCCAAAATTTTTATTAATTGGATGGACATACGTTCGGTATACTCGTATACGGTTGGCCCGACGGCGGATTCGTTGAGCCTTGCGTAATATCTCCTGAGACGTGTGGAGACGAAGAGAGATGTCCTGGCATTGGGTGCGGCGAAGGTGGAGCACTGCACAAAGATTGCGGTATCTTCTTTCGATGCGTCGTTGCGATTGCTGCTGAGATGATAATTGGTTGTGAAGCCGATTTGCTTGAAATTGGAGAGCCGAAACTCTGCATTTCGAGATTTCTAAGGCCATATTCTGAGTGAAGGTCTCGTCGCCGTGTCGAGTTGTTGCGTGTTGTAACTCTTCCTTGGCGAGGGTTGTCTCGCGTCCCTGCTGAATTTTCTCGGAGACCAGTCCGTTGTTAATCCGGGTGACTTCGAGTAGATTCCGTCGGGTATGGTTATACTTTTGCTGTAAACCCTTGTAGAGAAGTTGCAAGCCATCCTTCTCTTTCTGAAGTTGATTCTTCTCTTGACTTAACACAGCACACTCATCAGATTTTTGCAGTAGATTATCGGATTCTTCGTGATAGCTTTCACGATAAAATGCCAAAGATTTTAACGATTTAAAATGTTCGAATTGTTCACGTTCGAGCTCAGAACGCGTATTTAGTAATTTATTCACTGTTTCTCCCAACAATTCACAAACTTTTAATGATGTTAGTTCGTACGCACTTTGATGATTTAAGGAATCGCCTCGGAGGGAGTGGTAATTGGTACGATAAATTTCGTTCCAATTGACGAGATCTTTATATTTTCTAAGGATTTCGTCGTATTTCGAAGTGCTTATATCGTTAACACTAGTTGAAGGCACCGGTTCACTGTTGGTGAAAGAACTCTCGGCATCAGCCAAGTCAATAACTTCAATTTCAGTGTTTGTTGTATGTTCAATAATCTGATCGTCATTTTGAATGTCGATGTTGTTGATGGTCTCGATATCGGGACTATCTTCCTTATCACTTTCTTCAAAATCAGACACACTAAACATGGAATATCGGTAGAAATCACGATTTTCCATTGTTAAAACACTTATGATATAAGAACTGGTTGATGATGAAAAAGTGTTTTTGGAAATTGAAGTAGACAGATATAGTTAGGTACAGCAAAGATTCGAGACTGAAGAATGAAGAATTTTAGTAGTAGTTAAAAGGAGTTGTAAAATCCACTGACAGTTTATTTGGTGGTTTCCTGTTTTGGTGGCGTTTTCCGTTTAGTCGGGATTCCAGTCCGTTTGACACACTTTTTTCTTGTGGTCTTCGGAGGTGGTTTTTGTCTGCTTACGAAGAGTAGGCAATATGCGTAATCGCATACTTTTTAATTTGTTTTTGTAATTTTAGTACCGTATCTAGAGCTTTAACGTGACCTTCATTTTCACGGCTCCAATCTAATTCTACCTTTTCTTTTGCTTCGGTAATCTGTCGTATTTCCATTTGTAGTCCTTCCGATTTTTTGCAAAAGTAGAGGAGATCTTCATATAGTAATCGCTCACGAGTAGAGAGTGGAGTCCTTTGTAGGTCAATTAAGGGATGTGGACAAGTAGGGTCCGGTTTGGTAATCAAATCTAATTGCTTTTGAATTGAGTTCTTCGACCTTCTCATTTCTGAAGCATATCGATTTAGAAATCGGATGCGGTCAGATTGCAGATCTTTTACTTTTTGCAGCCCGGATACCGTAGTTTCAAGAGAAATAATTTTACGACGGATTGTCAAATTTTCTTGTACTTGTATGTTGTATCGTTGGTGGTAGTCTTCTGGTTGATCGAATAATGAATCTTGAAATGAGTTTAGATTTAAATCGGGTATGTCCAATTCTTCGCCAAGTTGGGTTAGATCTATTATTGGTGGCTGATCTAGTAGAGCCGTTAAATCAGCGTCTGCCAGGTCTGTCAGATTTGGAAATCCGAGCTCGATGTCCAAAATATCGGATAATGGTTGGTCTCGGGAAGTGGAAGCGACAGGTGCGGGTAGTGTCGTCAAAAGTTGTCCAATTCAATCTGGTTTAGATTTGGGGAGGAGTTATGTACTGGTGCCACAGAAGTTGCAGTGGAAATCGGTTGGGGAGAAATATTTTCAGTAAGTGTAGAAGTTGGTAGAGGAGTTGGCTCGTAAAGTGGAATAGGTATGTTGAGAAGATAATCGAGTTCCTCCATGGTCCCGTTGAAAAACTGGGTGGAAGTATCCATGCTATGAATTTCAGGAACTCTTAATTGTTACAGTTAAGACTAACTATTTGCTTATAACTTAAACATCTTAATTGTCGTTTCTTTTATAGTAAATTATTAACCTTGCTAATTTTATTTTCGGGGATGTGTGTCCCATTTTTTATATTTTAAGTAGGTTACATAGGTGTTTGTCTCGGATGTATGTGCTACTTTTTATTAGTTTTAGTAGCACGGAAAAGATAAAGTAAATAATAATTAAGCCTATTTTTTTCCTTCTTTGGGCTATGTCAATTTTTTTACAAGCCTTTGAGTACACAAATATACAAGCCCGATGATACTTATAACTAGGATTATTATTATTATTATTTTTAATAGCCAAGAGGAAAATATTGAACCTATCCAAGAAGGAAAATTAAGGATTGAACTGCCTATACTGGCCAAGTTAAATCCTATATTATCCCAGCTAATTCCGAACGAATTGGAATCAGTGGTATTCGTACCGTTTGGAAGGTTGAATGACGTATCAGTGATTTCATTTCTAACGTCAGTATCCTCTAAATAATGTAAATGGCCTGATATAGTTAATGGGATTATGTTTTTAGCACATTTAAAAGTACAATTCAAGTTTATATCGGGTTGGTTCAATTTCATGGTGATTTCATGTTTTACAAACTGGTCGGTTAAGGGTATGGGAGTAAAAAATCCTACTTCAGGGCATTCTAGGGTCCCTGTTTCTGTCCCAGAATCGACTCGAGTTACAACCACTATAGAAGAACCTTGCAGGCATTGAAAACAACCATGAATATTTAAAACCTCTATAGAACAAGAAACGTCTTGAATTTCTTTCGTTATTTGAAGATCATCCGTAGTCATTTTGAATCTCCAATGCTGTGGTGGATGACGAAATGAAACTTATATTTCCATGGTCAGCTATTAGCATGCCATTTTCTAATTTTAATGGTAGCCTGTTTTCTTCTAGCACCTTTTCTGGGTCTACAAGATCAGCTACACATCGAACACCGTCTTGCGTTGGAATTGTACGAATGATATTCAAATTGGCTAAACAATGGTGATTTAATTGTTTTGCATCTTTTTCATTAGGGCAAGAAATTTCACCTAGGCTACCAATTTCCGTTTGTCCGCGATTTAGACATGCTGACAAACTGAATTGATTGTTACGTGAAATTAAACATTGGTTTAGTACTGGGGTATAAGGCTGTGTGACGGAAATTAAAGTAAATTCCATTTTGCCAATTTTTACCGGTATGCCTGCATGAATGGTTGTCAAATTAGTTGTAGTTATTTTTCCGAGATGATGAGTTATATTCAATTTGACTGAGTTTCGCCATTCATCGCATTTCCATACTTTGTACACTTGATTAGTAGGATTAGTTAATGCTACACGATAAAATTCGCAATCTTCTGGCACGGGCCAAAAGCAATAGCGATGATGGAAATTTCGACAGAAATTCCAGCCTAAATTGTTTTCTGTGGGTTTAAATTCTTTTAGGGTATCATTAATCTGAAATCTTTCACAGTGGGTCCCGTGACAAGTGGCTGAATTAAAAAGATTATAGCATTTGATAGCACTAATGCAATTTGGTACTGCTTTGGGGACGTAATATAATAATTCTTTCATACAAGTTAGTGCTAAAGACTTGGTTTCGAGGACAATAGAGCCCAAAACATTATTTTTGGCATCTGTTATTCGAAAACAAGTTTTTTGATCTAATGCTGCCAGCGACAGTCGAGTGTTTATTCGTACTGTACAGGTAGCTGTTGTGTCGGACGTGTAATGACATTTTTTTGACTGTGCTGATATAGAGGCAAAGTCAGAACATCCATTACAGAAGCATAGACAAAGACATAAAGTAATTAGTGAAATTACTCGAGTGGGTAAGTAATCGCGGCGTCGTACCCGGGAAGAACTACGTCCATCGTTATGTCGTCTGTTGTCATTATAAGTCTCACGTGTTTCTCGTATAGTTTCAACTGTAGAGGGTGTAGAAGAATTTGAATTATGGGGGGCTACCTCTAAAAGAGGGGTACCAAAATCTTCTTCTGATTCTCGCGTCATAGGTTTGGGCCGCTTATTCCTCGCCCGTATGAATTGTATAAGAATTCGTAAAGGCCAAGAAATACATTTTAGTAGAGTATAGAGAATCTGATATACGTAAATAAGGGTGAAAATAACTGAACTTCCAATTATGACCATTAGGGCTAGTAAGGTATACTGTACATAAGTATAACATGAAATATTTTTCCATCGTTCCATGCATATATTGCAAGTTATTAAATCACAAATAGGGATACGAGGGCATGAAATGACACGCCTGTTGGAAAATCATAATCAAGAAAATAAAGTTCAAGCTTAATTGGCCCTGGGGAGCTCAACATATTTTTTGATAATTGTAGCTGTGTCTCTGAGGTAGATGGTATGACTGATACAAATTGCGGATTTCTTTGCGGTTTGATATATTTTGCTACTATGCCTGGTGTGGAAATTAGTAATCCGTTTTTTGAACATTCTATTGTACATGTGGCGCAGGGATATATTGTCTGTGAATAGCTTAAATCTTCCTTTCGTGTAAGGAGGCGCATTGTGCCCCAACAATGAGGATAATAGCTGCCTAAGTCAGTTACTATTCGATGAAGAATTGTTGATGAATTATAGTTGCATTCACACGTTTCTCGGACCTCATTTGAACATCCAAAATTTTCGCAAAATACTCTGTCACCTCTGCATTGTCGTGATGTACATTTGTGTTTACTACAAGATCCAGTGCAAGTATATGATTCGAAAGAATCTGTGCGAGCGTCTTGCTGTATGTTTAACTGGGAGACTGGATATATTCGCTTGTTGTGTAACACAACTGGTACATTTTCGTATTGTTCGGTAGAGTGTTGACAATGCTTTAATATGTAGTCTCCTGCTGCACTAATGGGGAGCGCAGCTGGATCTGGCTCAGTGTAGTGAGTTTGACATTCCAGATCGTCTAAAGTCATCTTTTTCATTTTTGTACAGCGAGAGGAGTTTAGAATCGGAGTGCAAGAGCTTCCTTCGATTGCTATCATTTTGTCTTTTCCACAAGACAGATTCTGATAGCACAGAGTACCATTATTTTTGACATGTAACCACGATATTTCTTCAGTGCAGCCAGGTATGTCATGATGAGGAGTCCATTCTACTTCACAAGGAGAGGCCAATTGCGAATAATCTGGCTGTGGTTGATGAACATTTGCCATTCCAGTTCCAATTAATAACATTATTATAGTCAATGTTATAGCAGTAGTTGACGATTGATTATTCATACGAGGGTTTCTAGGCATTAGCATTTTTCTGAAGGCTGAGCGATATTGTCGATTGGAAACTGCGTAGATTAACACGTTTGTCCATGAAGAGGACCAGGCTAATAAGGCACTGCAAATGTGCACTAATTTTGAAGCTTTCTCACGTTTTGGGTCGTACAGATTTAGAATAATTACTGGTTGAAGTTGACAAGAAATCCGAGAAAAACATAACAAATCATTCGGAATAATTGTTTTTCTTCCTTCGATCTCTTCATATCCCGTGATTGCTCTACTTGAGTGAGTTCCTACTTGCCTTCTAATTTTTCTGCTGTACGCATAAATACGCGCGTAACAGAACAAAATAATAGCAGTTGGAAAGCAAATTCCACAGATCCAAATTACTTTTTTGGGTGATTGCCCTCGCTCATCATGGATGATTGAGCAAGATGCTGAGTTAGTAGGCTTCGGACCTAATTTACCCCAAATTCCTAGAGCGGGTGGGGTGACCATTAAAAAGCTTATAGCCCAGGTTGTTATTATCATGAACCAAACCCTATATTTGGAAAATAAATCTGGGTAACGCCAATGATGGACAATACAAATATAACGATTAATGGAGATAATCAAAATATTTGCCAAAGAGTTAATAAGTAGTCCGTAAAGAAGAAAGGCGTATGCTTGGCAAAGAAATTTTCCCAATATCCAAGCATCGTAATAGTATCTTAGAGCTGTTAATGGGAGAATGATACAGCTGAATAGTAAGTCAGAGCAGCATAAACTGGTTATCAGCCAATTAAACTTATTTTTTCTAAGATGTGGGCTTTTTCGGATGGCTATAATAGTCATCGTATTTCCTAAGACTCCTAAGATGGCAAAGATCACGACGCAATAGAAAACCATCGTAGTAGTCCACCAATTCTTGGTAGGGATACTCATATTAGCTTGTGAGGCATTACTACTGGGAATGTTTGTCATCAACATTATTACCGCGGTATAAATCCATGGCCAGACGGTTGTTTTTAATCCTTGATGAGGTCGTAATTTTGGCATGTCGTAGAATCCGTTGTTCCAAGCTACATGAGTAATTTGTGACATTGTATCGTTGGGTTTTTCTTCTAGTCCGTTTGGTAGCATAGGAACGTCGAAGTCTTCCTCATCCGGTCCTGGTAACTTAGCTAATTTGGAGATGGGTCGGAGAAATTCTTTTACAGTTTTCTGAATTTTATCCTTCTTTTTGTCGTAAGTACTCTGCGTTTCGACTGTAGTTACTCGAATGAGGCCATCCTTGGCTGGATGAACTTCTTTAATACGTCCGGTTCTCCACTGGAGTGGCGGTTGATTATCGTCTAGTATCAAGACTAAATCTCCGGGTTTGAGGTTAGGTTGCTTTGTCATCCATTTTGGCCTTTTTTGAAGTGAAAGGATGTATTCCTTTTCCCATCGTCTCCAAATTTCTTGATGTCGTCGTAAAATGCGCTGGTATTTGTCCAAACGATTTTCTTTGATGTGGCTGACATCATGTTCTGGATTTATTGTTAGTGAGTGGCCAATTAGAAAATGGCCAGGCGTAAGAGCTTCTAGATCTCGGGGATCCTCTGATATTGCTGTGAGTGGTCGTGAATTAACCACTCCTTCCACAAATGTCGTTATTGTTTCGAATTCTTCCCATGTGTACTTATGAATGTCAGTATCGATAAGTTTTTTGAGGTGATTTTTTATCAATTTTACGGCAGCCTCCCAGGACCCGCCTTTATGGGGCGCGGCCGGTGGATTGAATTGCCACGTCATTCTTTCGAATTCGATATCTGGAAGAATTTTATTCCTGGACATGATTGCTGTCCTCATTTGCTCATGAAAATCTTCCATTCGGTTATAGGCTCCGACAAAGTTTGTGCCATTGTCAGAGTACATGTGGGAGGGGCGTCCACGACGTGATATAAATCTCCGAAATGCTAGCAGAAAGCCGTCGACTGACATTGAAGAAAGTATTTCAAGATGTATAGCTCTGGTGCTCATGCATACGAAGAGTAATATCCATACTTTAAAAGAACCACTACGGCCAGTGAAGTTTCGTAATTCAAAGGGGCCAGCACAGTCCACCCCACAGTGTAAGTATGGACGGATATCGCTAAATCTGGCTGGTGGGAGCTGTCCCATAAGCTGGGTTTCAGGCCTTGCTTTATAGCGAAAACAAATCAAGCATTTGTTGATCACGCTTTTATGGTTTTAGTGCCATTAGGGATCCAATAACGCTGTCTGATGTGAGCGTTAATAGTTTGTTTTCCTGCATGAGCCAAAAATTACGTGAGTGTGTAAAATCATGGCTTTTACGAGTGGGTGATTTCCAGGCAATATGATGGGATGTTTAGCTTCAAATGGAAGGGGCGAATTTTTTTAACCTTCCCCCAACTCGAAAAATACCTTCAGAGTCTTTAAAAATGTCCAAAGTTTCGAAAGGGATGATGCTTACTATTATGAACTGTAATTCCTAAATCTGGATATATACTTGCTTGAATTAAACCAGCTAATTTACGCTCTGCAGTATCTAATTCGGATGGCGTCAAAACTACTGATTTTCCTTTTAGTTTTCGATTTATGAATCGAAGAATGTAAGCAGTTACTCTGATGGCCTTTTTCCAGGATGAAAATTTAGCTAAACTGGCTAATACATCAGTTGGGTCTAATGCTTTAATAGCGCATATGGCAGGCTTCTTTTCTTCTATTTCTGTAACTTCGTTGCTACAGGTAGTTGGGTTGAATTTCGGCATTGGAAATTGTGGTTGAGCTAGCCATTTTGGACCATGCCACCATAGAGGGTGGTGTCGTAATTCTTCAGGGTCTAATCCTCGTGAGGCGCAGTCACTTGGATTATCTTCGGAGGCAATATGATGCCACTGTTCCTTAGAAGTTAATTCTTGAATTTGAGTAATTCTGTTGGCTATGTAGATTTTCCAACGTATTGGTTCCGAGTGAATCCAATTTAGAGCAATTGTGCTGTCGCACCATAAGTGAATTGCTGTGTATTCAATATCCCATAATTTCTTTATATGGTCTGTTAGATTGGCTAATAGAACTGCTCCTTGTAGTTCCAGTCTTGGAATTGTTACTGTTTTAATCGGGGCTACTCTAGTTTTTGCCGCAATCAGATTAATAGTAACCTTATTCCCCTTTATGCCGCGCAAATATATTGAGGCACTATAAGCCCTCTCGCTGGCATCGCAAAATCCATGGAGTTCCCAAGAACATGCCTTGTCATAGTTCAGACATCGAGGAATCCGGATATCTTCTAATTGTTTTAAATTCTTAGCGTAATGAAGCCAAATGGAAAGGAGGTTATCAGGGATGGCGTGATCCCATTCTATTTTTTCCATCCAAATCTTTTGCATCAATATTTTGGCTTTCGTTATTACTGGAGCTAAGAGTCCTAATGGATCAAATACCTTTGAAATATCGGATAGTATTGTTCTCTTTGTATGTGCCTTGAATGGATCTAAATTGACTGTAAACATGAATTTATCTGCGGAAGGTAGCCATTTTAATCCTAGCGTTTTGACTGTAGCTGTATGGTCTATCTGCATGGGAATTTCTGGTGTTTCTCGTAAGTGTGAGGGTAAAGATTGTAGTAATTGCTTGGAATTACTACTCCATTTCCTTAATTCAAAGTGAGCAGGTGACATAATTTTGATTAATTCATCTTTGACCTGTTTTGCAATCTTTATGTTCTCATACGAGGCCATGTAGTCATCCACATAAAAATGTACCTTTATTGCCTGAGCAGCTAGGGGGTATCGTTTCCCTTCATCCGTAGCTAACTGTCTGAGAGTTCTACAGGCTAAAAATGGTGAGGCATTGATTCCGAAAGGAATCGTTTTCATCTTATAATGTTCTAAGATCTCTCCTGGGTTTTTGCGCCATACAATTCTAGCAAAATCTTGCTCTTCCGGATGAATAAGTATCTGTCTATACATTTTGGCAATGTCAGCTACAACGGCAATGGGCTTTAACCGAAAGTAGAGTAACTGATCGAATAAGTCTGGCTGAATTGTTGGGCCTGGAGCTAGTATATCATTCAATGATACTCCAGATGCGGTTTTAGCAGAGGCATCGAAAACGATACGGACCTTAGTCGTGGTTGAATCTGGCTTGAATACTGCATGATGAGGTATGTAATAGTGATGAGGTCGTCCTAGCGGATTCTCATCTCGTACTATTTCCATTTGTCCAGATTTCAAGTAATCTTCCAATTGATCATTGTATTCTTGTTTTAACTCTGGGAATTTCTTTAATCTAGTTTCTGTTCCCATCCATCTTCGAATTGCGGCTGAGAGGGAATTGCCTAGTTTCTCAGGGGTATCAATCATTGGAAGTCTGATTTGGTAGCGACCGTTGGGTAGCCGAACGGTATTCTTTACGTAGTGTTCTTCGCAGAATTTTTCCATTTCTGTCAAAGGCCTCATACTTGGAAGTTCTTCTAGTTCCCAGAACATTTCCATATTGAAGGGTGCCAGTGGGATTGGAACCACGTCTCTTCGTTTTATAGCAGTACAGCATAATTTAGCTGTTTCATCTTTTGTTTCACCGAGCACAACATAGCCTAAAGTTGTGCGATAAGCGCTTGGAGTTCCCCTAGTGCCTGTTATCTTTTTAGCTTCCATTACCTTGTCGTAAATTGCTGAGCCGAGCAATAATTCTATCGGTTTGGTTTCATTAAAGGAAGGGTCAGCTAAGGGTAATCCTTCTAGATGCTTTAATTCTCTTTTGTCAAAGGATTGGTTTGGAAGCGGTGACGTAATATCTGGGAGAATATAGGCCATAATACGGTATGAATTATGAGGATGAACAATCGATTGAATCCAAAATGAAGTTTTTCCTAGAGAGGGAATTGTTTTTCCTCCTGCAACGGTAAATCGTTTGATTTCTCCGTAACCTTCAAGTTGCAATTGTTTTGCAGCTTTTTCCGTGATGAAGGAATTTTGTGCCCCGCAATCTAAAAGACAACGAACTTTTCGAGACTTTCCATTGTTTTGTACGTTTACGATTGCAGTGGGCAGCAGTCCTATTTCTTCTTCATCATCGTCTAAAATTATCCTGGAATGGTTTAATACTGGTGTGGTTTGTCTATTACCACGGCTAGGACTATTCGGCCTTGAAGGCCCAGGTCCCTCGTTGGGTATGTGCAATGACGTATGATGACGTCTTTGGCACACCATGCAAGTATATTTGCTAGTACATTTGGATACTCGGTGGCTCGCAAGGCAGTTAAAGCACCGAGCGTTTATTTTTGCCCATTCGTTCCTGGCGCTGGGAGACATTGCTTCCCATTTAGAGCAGGCCTGGACCCTGTGATTGCTACTTTTGCATAGTGGGCATGGGGCTCTGGTAGCCTCTTTAGGCTGATTTTCTCCATTTTTCTGGAAGTTCCTATTTGCTGCAGGAGACGGACTTCTGTGCCGTTCCTTTCTTTGGGGTTGCCTTGAGCTGGCGAAATTGATAGTTTTCTTTTTCTCTTTATTTTTCTTTCGCGGTTGTCTCCGTTTTTTCTGTTCACTGGAGACGCTGAAGACACTATTACTGGTGTAACTTGTGTCAGAGACATTGGTGTCTGAATTATAATCTGTATATGCATCTGTAGTATTTCCATCCGTATCCTGAGTAGCTACCATGATACGGGATTCTCTTCGAGATTTATGACTAAATCTAACATCTTTTGGCCTTGAGGATGAACCTTGAACTGTACTTCGAATTTGCGTATTTAATCCTATAGCCTTTGCTTTTTTCGCTAGAAATTCTAAACATGATTCGAATGTTGGAATTTCATCTGTTTTAATTGAATCGTTAAATGTCTTTGCGGTTTTGCTATCTAACCTTGCAAGAATGAAATGAATATAAAATACGTGGTACAATGGTACCGTTGTATTTATTTCCTTGAGTTGGGCTTCCGATGCCCGAGCTATATCTACTATGCGATTAATGCCTTCTTCTGTTTGTATGGAGAGAGTTGGTAAATGCAATACCGGTCTTAAAGCGGCGTGTGCCATTTCCCTTGGCGTGTCATACCTGGAAATCAGTCGTTTCCAAGCAATTGGCCAATTATCATCAGTGACTTTTAAATCACTGTTGATATACTTTCTAGTGCCGTCTTTAAGCGCGTCATTTAGCAACCGTAACTTTTCTGCTGGGAAAAAGGCGGTTTGTTTTATGACTACAGACTCAAAATTGTCTTTGAAAGTTGTCCAATGTTCTGGTTTTCCCGAGAACCTTGGTAAACTGAATTTTGGAATCTTGAGTTTGTTTACTGCTCCAGCTGAAGCTGATATGGAGGGGGATAAAACTTTTGCTATGGCCATTAATTCTTTTAGTACTTTCATGTATCTGTTTTCTAAGTTATTGTACGTTTCTAACGCTCTCTCTTGATCTGTTAAGTCAGCGTAGTCATGTGGTTCATTGGAGAAGTACTTAAAGCAACTCTTGTGCTGTTTGTTCAAATCTATTTTTAGCGTTTTTAGGTCTTCTAAGTAGATTTCTGTGTCAATAGCGGTTAGGATCTCAGTTTTTTGGTTATGTTGTTCTAGTGCTGCTTCTATTTTTGATAGAGAGGAATCAATAGCCTCATTAGCCTCCTGATGTTCTTCATTAGGGAATCTATCAGGTGATCGGTCTCTTGAGTTTCGTCTAGAACGATCGTTTGGGGATCTTTGGTCTCGATCTCGTCCATTTCTATCTCCATTGCCATTGTTGCGTCCTCCATTACCTCCTCCGCCTCCTCCTCCGCCTCCTAAGGCGTTGAGAGGGGGGTCGTTATTTTGATTGTCCTCACCTTGATTAGAACCGTCCATATCTGAGGGGGTGTTAGATCTTTGTCTCTTTTGAGATGATCGTGGAGGTGTTGTATCGTAGGCTACTACTTGCTTTGGTTGTGACTGCTCGGGGGTCCCAAATAGCGTATGCCTGACTTGTGTGAGGAGTGACTTCCGCTCGTCTTGAGGCAGACTTGGTGTCGGGTGGCCTGGCAATACGGGCACCGGTCTTGGCGGTGAAGTCTCAGAAGGGTGGCTAGTTGATGTTTCGGGGGTGGTGGTACGGTCACTTTTTGACCTTGGCTGGGTACCACGTCTACCTGGGATTTTAGCGAGGGGGTCTGAGGTTCCCTGTTGAGGTGTGAGGATGTCTCTTTTAGTTTTTCTAAATTGTTTCTCAAATTCTTGGTCAGAAACAACTGCGGGGGCACTTTCTGCCGCTTGTTGGTGACCTTGCTTTGCTGTTCTAAATGGACTTTTTGCGGGGTGGTAGGTAGGAGGGAGTTTGGCTGGGCCTTGCTGTCTAGTGGATCTACTGCTTGTGGGTTGCTGGTCATCTTGAGGGTTCATTTGTTGGACATCATAGTTGAACTATGTGTCCCTAGCATTAATATGGTGAATTTGCTATTGTCGTAAAGACAAGTCCTGGCCACCGAAAAAGTGGGCAAGTAGCGGGTAGAAATGTGGCAAAAAATTCTGACCTTAAACGGTGGTACGGAATCGGAACAAAAGTTCAAGATTCAAGTACTAAATTGCAGAAATGCAGAGTCCGTGCAGCGAGAGAAGAGAAACAGCAGCAAGAAACAATAATAAGTGTTGGTATAGAAAACGAGGTGGGACCGTCGCTGAAGTGGAGAACGAATCGAGTAATTAATACACACACTGAACTGAATGACACAAAATCGAACAGAAGGAAATAGAGCTGAGCTCAATGTAGTGTAGATAGTAATTGTAGTGGAAAGCCCAACCGTAGAGAAAAATGGGCTGCTGGCGTAAAAAATAACGTTACGGAATTGTGTGGTTTGGGCTTGAAAGAGGCGACAAACCACGAACTGGATAACACGAGAATCAGCCTGTCCGTGTAGACGGAGCACAAATATCAGTTGAATTACACACAGTAGCACTGACTGATGTGTGAAAGGGGATGAGACGAAAGGAACACTTTAGCAGAGTGAACCATACACATGTGAGCAGGTGTCTGTAGGAGCCGGCAAAATAGACACGTATCGGAGTCTCAGTCGAAAACACAGAAAATCTGTCACAAACGAAAAGGTCGTATCCTTTCCGGGACAAATAGTACCTTTTGCAGCACAGAATTTCAACACAGAGTGAAATTCCGTTCGATTCCTGGTGAGGGGAGCCAAGTAGATTGATATATGGAGAGCTCGCAAAATAACTGCTGAAAATAACCTGGAGCTCTCCTCAATTCTTATGATTGAGATAAACTCCTGTCCTTAAACTATTTAGGTGAGTATGTAGAAAGAGTGTTTGTTAACATTTAGTGCGGGGGTTTATATAGTACATTGGTTTCGCTTAGAATATTAATTATAACTAATTATTGACATCTTGACCGGATCATCCTGTCCGGATATCCATAACTTTAAAGACTATAAACTAGAAAGGAAAGCCGGACCACACGTCCCGGACGTAATCTAATTTTAACTTACATAAACTACAAATAGTAAATAAAGTACATACATATTATTATTATCATTTAGGTACCTATTCTAGTATGGCAATATTATTATGTACAATAGCTGTCCGTAAGGGCAATAATGACTATACTTATCGCTATAAGGAAAACAGCATCGATAATTGCTATATAAATATACGTATATTGCGGTAGGTGCAGAAATAGTCAGCAAGTGGTATAAATTATTATTATACTAAAATAGAAGTATACCTATACGGAAATAATGCTGCCAGCGAACTATTATAGAGTGTCGCAGATATTATCTGACCTGAGGTCACTGGTGTTATAAGAAAATGAATTTCACTTGAAATTAAATTCCATGAAATTCGAAATCATTTTACGTTTATAATTTTTATTTCTAAAATCGATCTGCGCCATCACTTCTGCCACCGCAGCATTAACAACAGATCATTAGAGAGTGTCGCAGATATTATCTGACCTGAGGTCACTGGTGTTATAAGAAAATGAATTTCACTTGAAATTAAATTCCATGAAATTCGAAATTATTTCACGTTTATAATTTTTATTTCTTAAATCGATCTGCGCCATCACTTCTGCCACCGCAGCATTAACAACAGGTCATTAGAGAGTGTCGCAGATATTATCTGACCTGAGGTCAATGGTGTTATAAGAAAATGAATTTCACTTGAAATTAAATTCCATGAAATTCGAAATTATTTCACGTTTATAATTTTTATTTCTTAAATCGATCTGCGCCATCACTTCTGCCACCGCAGCTTTAACAACAGATCAGTAGAGAGTGTCGCAGATATTATCTGACCTGAGGTTACTGGTGTTATAAGAAAATGAATTTCACTTGAAAATAAATTCCATGAAATTCGATTACGATTCACGTTTATAACTTTTATATTTTAAATCGATCAGCGCCATCACATCTGCCACCGCAGCATGAACAACAAACTATTATAGAGTGTCGCAGATATTATCTGACCTGAGGTCACTGGTGTTATAAGAAAATGAATTTCACTTGAAATTAAATTCCATGAAATTCGAAATCATTTTACGTTTATAATTTTTATTTCTAAAATCGATCTGCGCCAACACTTCTGCCACCGCAGTATTAACTACAGATCATTAGAGAGTGTCGCAGATATTATCTGACCTGAGGTCACTGGTGTTATAAGAAAATAAATTTCACTTGAAATTAAATTCCATGAAATTCGAAATCATTTCACGTTTATAATTTTTATTTCTAAAATAGATCTACGCCATCACTTCTGCCACCGCAGCATTAACAACAGATCATTAGAGAGTGTCGCAGATATTATCTGACCTGAGGTCACTGGTGTTATAAGAAAATAAATTTCACTTGAAATTAAATTCCATGAAATTCGAAATCATTTCACGTTTATAATTTTTATTTCTAAAATCAATCTGCGCCATCACTTCTGCCACCGCAGCATTAACAACAGATCATTAGAGAGTGTCGCAGATATTATCTGACCTGTGGTCACTGGTGTTATAAGAAAATGAATTTCACTTGAAATTAAATTCCATGAAATTCGAAATCATTTTACGTTTATAATTTTTATTTCTAAAATCGATCTGCCCCATCACTAGCATTAACAACAGATCATTAGAGAGTGTCGCAGATATTATCTGACCTGAGGTCACTGGTGTTATAAGAAAATGAATTTCACTTGAAATTAAATTCCATGAAATTCGAAATTATTTCACGTTTATAATTTTTATTTCTTAAATCGATCTGTGCCATCACTTCTGCCACCGCAGCTTTAACAACAGATCATTAGAGAGTGTCGCAGATATTATCTGACCTGAGGTCACTGGTGTTATAAGAAAATAAATTTCACTTGAAATTAAATTCCATGAAATTCGAAATCATTTTGCGTTTATAATTTTTATTTCTAAAATCGATCTGCGCCATCACTTCTGCCACCGCAGCATTAACAACAGATCATTAGAGAGTGTCGCAGATATTATCTGACCTGTGGTCACTGGTGTTATAAGAAAATGAATTTCACTTGAAATTAAATTCCATGAAATTCGAAATCATTTTACGTTTATAATTTTTATTTCTAAAATCGATCTGCGCCATCACTTCTGCCACCGCAGCATTAACAACAGATCATTAGAGAGTGTCGCAGATATTATCTGACCTGAGGTCACTGGTGTTATAAGAAAATGAATTTCACTTGAAATTAAATTCCATGAAATTCGAAATTATTTCACGTTTATAATTTTTATTTCTTAAATCGTTCTGCGCCATCACTTCTGCCACCGCAGCTTTAACAACAGATCATTAGAGAGTGTCGCAGATATTATCTGACCTGAGGTCACTGGTGTTATAAGAAAATAAATTTCACTTGAAATTAAATTCCATGAAATTCGAAATTATTTCACGTTTATAATTTTTATTTCTAAAATCGATCTGCGCCATCACTTCTGCCACCGCAGCATTAAAAACAAATCATTAGAGAGTGTCGCAGATATTATCTGACCTGGGGTCACTGGTGTTATAAGAAAATAAATTTCACTTGAAATTAAATTCCATTAATTTTGAAAATATTTGACTTATACAATTTTCATTTCTAAATTCGGTCTCCGCTATGATATCATATACTACAGCAAAACCCACGGCAGATTATGGAATGACATATTTATTGTTTCATCTAAGGTCACTGGTGTTGAAAATAAATTTCATTTGAAGTTAAATGTTTATGCTATAGCCCAAAAATGGTAAAATATGACGTTATTTATATATCAAAATGTAGTATATGAAAATTTATTCTGTCTCTTTTTGGAATCATAGTTCTACATTCTTATGTATATTACGATTTCAGAGTAAATGTAGACAGCAATGAAAAATAAATCATTCTAATACCTACAATTTATTACGGAAGGCAATAATTTTTACACAAATGTTGTTATATTTTAATTATTATATGTTTGCAGACCTTAATTAATGTTAAGTGACTGGTTGTCAAGCATTTTTTGTGTAGTCTGGTAGTGCACACAGCTATCCATTTTTATATTGGTTTATAAAAGCAAGTATTGATTGTTACTTTTGTTTTCGTGTCTCTTATGACTTTGAAAATATTTAGCGACAATGCCAAACATATCATGGTTAGACATTTTGTTGATTTTTTTAGGCCTCTCTCTTGAAGGTCTATCGTAACTGATTGGATTGTATTCCTTTTGTAAACGATTAAACATTAATTTGTCGACTGGGGACATGGTTACTGTGACTTTTTTTAATGAAGTCATCAAGAGGTCCTATTATAAATTAACAATTAGCAGATATATGTATAATATCAATTAGAACAAATAAATTGTTTTTCTATACAGAAACCTTTGTTATTAATGTAGCATCGTGTTTTTTTTCGATGTTTAATATTCCAAGATTTTCCCATTGGTTTACCAAACGTTGGGCATCATGATAAAATGCGTGGAGTACAACATCAGTGATTTCTCGACCAGAGTATCTACAATTACAAAAGAATGTAACTCTACTACTGTATCTCTGAATAGCATATCGTTTTAATGCCAAACATGACTTTTGTGTGGGATTTTTATAAATAGATGACCTTGATATAGAAAAAAATAGGAGAGATATCGCTTTATGAATGTCTATGGAAAATTAAATTTGTATGGAACTCTGATACGGACTCAAACTATTGCATTCGCTACCATTTACCCACATACCGAACCATACATTCAGTCTGGTATGCTATGGCAGGTACTATTAGGACTTTTTGCTTGCATTACTTTGTCTGATCAAAGTTTCCATAAATGTAAAGTAAATTATCATCATACGACCATACAAATTCAATAGAAATTAATTAGTTCATAGCACATCAAACCAAAACCGTCAGAATTTTAGTTGAAAAATCTCTCATACAAAAGTCAGGTTTGTGCCATATCAGCTAATAATTATTCGCATACCCTTTGGAAGCTTGCCCAACTGTCATGAAATCTGCATCGGTCAGATTGTGTGTTAATCTTTCTTTAATAATGCACTTTTGAAACAAAACTATTCTATCATTACAATTGGGTATTGGCACATATATTTTCGCCATAAAACGGCTAAGCATGGCCTTGTCACAAAATTGAGGATTATTTGTTAATCCAACGAAAATAATTTTCGCCAATTTAGAAGCCAAGCTGAATTTTTGCAACAAGTGCCCAACAAATTTATTCTCATATCCTGTTCCATTTCTTTTTGAAGCAATAGAGTCCAGTTCATCCACAATAATCATGCAGGGTGACTTATGAATTGCCTTATTTATAAATTTGTTTAGATTTTTTTCGGGACCACCAACCCATTTATTAAATATTTGGGTGGCAGTTAGAACCATGTATGACCATTTGCTCTCATTTGCTGCGGCGCAGGCAAGGGCCGTTTTACCTATTTGAGTAATTCAAAACACATGGCGTTAATACATTCATGTAGTAAGTAATGATTGGTAACAATTATTTAAATTTATTAATTCTTATATCACCCGTTCCAGGTGGACCAAATAATAAAATCGAGTTCCAAGACGTCTTGCCTTCGAACATTTTTGGGGCTTTGGTTGGTAAAAATATTGCTTGTTTAAAAAGCTGCTTTGCGTAATCCATTCCAACTATGTCATCAAAACTATAGTCATCGTAAAGCAAAAGCTTAGATTCGGAGTCAATTTCGTTACTGCTTTCTCCACCGCTGTCACTGTTTCCTCCACCACTGTCACTGTTTTCTCCTCCGCCGTAACTGCTTTCTCCTTCCTTGCCCATAACTGTACAAAATGATAAAAAGTGTTTGCTTTAGGATGGCTTTTAAAACAAGGAATGTATTCTCCGTGATCTGTCTACCTTCTTTAAATTTGGCCATTTTAATGCAATCTTTGTGTGCTGCCTGCTCCGGTTGCAATTGTTTTTCCACTTTCTTGCTATTACAGCCAGTTCCTACACTTCTTGACTGTAACTAACGCTAACTTGCAACACAACCTTAGTATTGCTAAGATAGAGAGTCGTCTCAAATATACTCGAAGGACCAACCTTAAATAGATACAACTACTACTTAAGGATTTTTCTTTCTTAAATAATGCTTTTCTACTCAATGATCAAAAATGCACTAGTCGCGTTATCTTCATTCACACAAACTCAGATACACTTTATTTCACGAAAAGACATTAATTAATTCACAAAAGATCATCATCAGATCTACAATTAATAAGTATCGTACTTATTATCTCAATCAAGCTCAGGGCGTACCATCAAGCTAACTTAGCACAGACTTCTTCCAATGCTAATCTTACAAACTCAATGTTGGAAAACAGTCCAAACATTTTCCTATCGGTCAACAACAAATCACTAACTGCTGACCAGAAACACTTTTTCTTCCTGGGTCTCACTTCCCAATTAGAATGTAGCTTATTCTAATTTTTATTGTCAACCAATAAACTTCCTGGCCACCGAACAAAGACAAACGCTATATCTAATAGACCCTTTGCTTGCTCTACAAATGGCTTGAGAAGAAAGAAATGAACTTCCACCACCCCAGAGAAGTCTTCAATGTTCTTGCAACAACTTAGTTTGACCAAATCCCAGAAATGTTCCAAGTGCTCTTCTGAACCAAAAATATTTAGTCAAATAAATATTCAGCCGGCTATTTTTTCTCTCTCTCAGAAATGTCCCTAGTGCTCTTCAGAACCAGAAATATTCACTAAGGCACTACAACACGGAACTTCCAAAAAATATTCAGCCAAATAAATATTCAGCCGGCTACTTTTTCTCTATCTCAGAAATGTCCCTAGTGCTCTTCAAAACCAAAATATTCACTGAGGCACTACAACACGGAACTTCCAAAAAATATTCAGCCAAATAAATATTCAGCCGGCTACTTTTTCTCTATCTCAGGAATGTCCCTAGTGCTCTTCCAAACCAAAATATTCACTGAGGCACTACAACACGGAACTTCCAAAAAATATTCAGCCAAATAAATATTCAGCCGGCTACTTTTTCTCTATCTCAGGAATGTCCCTAGTGCTCTTCCAAACCAAAATATTCACTGAGGCACTACAACACGGAACTTCCAAGAGAGATTTCAGAGAGGAACTTCTGCGAGCAAATTCTGGAACAAGACTGAGCTCCTTCTCACTTGAGCTCATACTTATACCCCCGAGTGCGGACGTTCAAGCACCGGGACCAACTACTCTAGTTACACACACTCAATATATTCATGTATACATAAGGGGTCGGTGCCGACGTACTAGCAACCGCCCTACTACCCCACTTTTACAATGTTTCACAATGACATACACATTCAATAATATCAATAATATAAGTATTACATTTACACTTCATCAAATGACATTTACAACATAAACTCAATCACATGACATTCACAATTTTAATTTAAACTAAATTCAATCATATGCCATTCACAAATTAGTTTAACCTAATTAAACCTACCATTACAGTATAACCTAATTAAACCTACAATTCAGTCCAACCTAACCTAACCTCATATTGTTACATGTTTGGAGGTCGCCTTGGCACATATTTTTAGCCCAATCTTTAGCTAGCTTTTAGCCAGCCGTTTTTAATGACTAAATAAATGTACCCAACCCTCCTCAGAATTTATGTCCACTAACCAAAGTAAAATGAGGTTAGGTTAAATTGAGGTTATATTACATTTAGCCGGATCCGCAAACTGCTATTTGCTAGTCTTAGGGAACTGCTAAATAAAAGTACCAAGGGCTCCTCAGAAATTGTTACCCAACCTAACCTAACCTAACTTTGAGGTTATATTACATTTAGCCGGATCCGCAAACTGCTATTTGCTAGTCTGAGGAAGCTGCTAAATAAAAGTACCAAGGGCTCCTCAGAAATTTACTCTAACCAAAGTAAAGTTACATTATGTTACACTTTGTTAATCTAACCCCTGTACTATATTAACATATCTTGATCATATAAATACGTACTATTACACAATAAATAATGCTGCGTATAGCAGACAAATAAATTTCCAAAAATAAGGTTAACCTAACCTAACTTAACCTAACGGAATCGGCAACATACTTCCCCCCGTAGATGCTTCTAGGGGAACATCTACTTCTTATTTCCACGCCGATTACGTCGTCGTCAATATTGGATTCCGTCATCTTCATCCTCGGTTTCCATCATCATCATTGGGTTTTCTTCTTGAGCAAATGTGATGCTCATCCCCATCACCAGAGCAAATGTGATGCTCACTCCTCATCATCAGAGCAAATGTGATGCTCGTCCAGATTACCAGAGCAAATGTGATGCTCACTCCATCTTCTTGAGCAAATGTGATGCTCATCCACATCACCAGAGCAAATGTGATGCTCACCCCATCTTCCTGAGCAAATGTGATGCTCACTCCAGAGGTCACCATATTCTCACGCAGCTGGCGCTCATCAACAATATTCATTACAGGATTCCATTCTGTACAAGGCTTTCTCTTCCTGACGTCGTCACAAAAATTCATATTTCCTGTATGTGTAACAAAGGATACAGGATGTGAACGACAGTCAGATTCGTCTTCGGCGGGATGGACTTCTTTAGGACAACTGCTCTCCATCTCCCGTCGATCACCATCACTTCTAGTCTCAGCAGTGTAACTCCAAGGCACACGTCTTTCCATTAGCAGAGATTTCTCCTTGGGTCGAATCCAGTGCATCTGCTTCTGGCTGCCACCCGATTTCAACGCAATACGTCTTTGTTCACCTTTCAAATGCTGGGAAAATCGTCCAGCTGTCCATTTGGTATGATGCTGGGACAGTCGTCCAGTCATCCTCTTACTTCTTTGGTACTGGGAAAGTCGTCCAGTCCTTATCTTATTCCCTGGATGCTGGAAAACTCGTCCAGCTTTCACCTTACGTCCTAGCTCCTCGAAAGGTCGTCCAGATTTCATCTTACTTTCTGAATGCTGGGAAGGTCGTCCAGCTTTCATCTTACGTCCTGGATGCTGGGAAGGTCGTCCAGATTTCATCCTTTGGTGCTGGGATCGTCCAGCTATCCTCCTCTTTCGATACTTTGAAGATCTTCGAATCTTCTTCATGCGGCCAGTCACGTCTTGACTAATGGGTCGCTTGACATCCGCAGCATTGTCATCCACTTCTTCCGAATGCTGGGTTTCTAATGCCACCTGTTGGCATGACGGCTGCTCGGCTTCAACAGCGTCTTCTTTTTCATCAGAACACGGCAGGAAAGATTCAACTAACTGTTGACTCGACGGCTGCTCGGCCTCAACAGCATCTTCCAGTCGCGTCTTCTCTCGACAACCTCCTGGCAAAGTATCACCTGATAACTTTGGTCCATCTAATGGAAGAGGTTGGAAAACGTCCTTCACTAAGGGATTCTTCGTCTCCAGTCCCTTCATCACACCCATGGAATCGGTGACCACGTCATCAACTTCTACTTGCTGCAACCTCCACGAGATATCTTCACTCCGACTGCTACAGCAATGTGGCTCACTTTCATCCTTCAGGTTCAGTAGATCTGCTCCAGTTTCATCTTCTTCGAATTCTCCGGAGTCCCCTTCATCCAGAAGAGTTGGCAGATCCTTTTCACTTACAATCTCAGTTAGCAGCTGAGATACTTCATCATGTTGGTTAATCTCGATATCTTTATCATCCGAGGTGATAACATCATTGTTATCCATCTGACCACATGACAAATCCTTTTCAGTCTTTGATTCTGAGATGTCTTCATCTGAGCAGGACATCTCTTCCTCATCTATGACACAGGAAATGGAGTCTTCCTTCTCTCGTTCATCTGTCAATACCTGGGAATTTTCGTCGTCTAGACATATCTCCCTGACTTCCTTCTTTGAACATATGGAAACTTCGTCATTATCCTGGTCACGACACTTCTGCTCATCAACCAAATCCTGCAAATCTTCATCTTCTTCACAGGTCTTGAAATTGTCCTGACCTTCCTTCCAAGCTTCGGCTAACTCCCGTCTCACTTTGGGGTCGTTGCTCAGATTCTCGAGTTCCTCCTGTTCCGCCGAAGTAAAGGTACAAGGTTGAGCCGTCCGTATCATTCTTTTCAGCTTCTCAATTAGACGTCGTCTGCTCTTCTGCAAGGCGAGTCTTCTTTCTTCTTCAGCTAAAGCTGCGAGGAGTTTCGATCTCTCCTTTTCTAGAAGCCTACGTCTTTCACGATCCTTGGCATCTAGTTCAGCAATTCTATCTATAGCTGCCTTCTCTTCAAGCTTCCGTCTTTCCTCTAGTTTAGCCATCCTGTCAAGACACTCTTCCTTCAATTTAGTCATCCTGTCAAGATGTTCTTTCTTTGCTTGCAATAATCGCTGCGCCTTTCTACTTTCCTTCGAGGAATCGGTTTTCTTAGACACAACAGATTTCTTACTTGAAGTCACGCTGCGATCCTCATCTGCATCAATACAGCATCGCTCACGCTGACTTCTTTCTTCAATTTTCATACACTGGATCGCCTCAGTCTCATCCAGTTTCTCAGTTCCAATAATAGTTTCTTCGTGCAACTTATTCTGTGTTAATGACATGGCATGAGTACTTACAGTTTCCTTTTGCAATGCAGACATCCTGCTCCCAGAGATACGTCGACCAATCTTCTTTTCCTTCTCTATAGCGGCGTCAGTTCTTCCCCTCACTACTGGAGATTCTCGAACTCCTTTGCCAAAACTATCCGGAACACGTTGGCTTCTCCGACTTCTCGTTGCAATACTTTTAGCACTCATTGTCAACACTTTTTAAAGTTCACTTACTTTACACTATTATGAAACATCCAATCCGCACTCACTATGTGAGCCGACTCAGGATTCAGATGGTCACAAAAACCATTTTACACGATTTCACTACTAATGTCCAATTAATAGCTAGATCACTTGTTACAATCCAACCCGCACTCACTCTGTGAGCCGATTCAGGATATCACTGTAACAGTTCGATTCACTTTCAAGCACTTTGCACAGATCGCCGATCACTTCGATCCGGCTCGAAGGACCATATATTACAGTCAATCTCTTGACTTGTTGACTGTAACTAACGCTAAATTGCTACACAAGATTAGTATTGCTAAGATAGAGAGTCGTCTCAAAAATACTCGAAGGACCAACCTTAAATAGATACAACTACTACTTAAGGATTTTTCTTTCTTAAATAATGCTTTTCTACTCAATGATCAAAAATGCACTAGTCGCGTTATCTTCATTCACACAAACTCAGATACACTTTATTTCACGAAAAGACATTAATTAATTCACAAAAGATCATCATCAGATCTACAATTAATAAGTATCGTACTTATTATCTCAATCAAGCTCAGGGCGTACCATCAAGCTAACTTAGCACAGACTTCTTCCAATGCTAATCTTACAAACTCAATGTTGGAAAACAGTCCAAACATTTTCCTATCGGTCAACAACAAATCACTAACTGCTGACCAGAAACACTTTTTCTTCCTGGGTCTCACTTCCCAATTAGAATGTAGCTTATTCTAATTTTTATTGTCAACCAATAAACTTCCTGGCCACCGAACAAAGACAAACGCTATATCTAATAGACCCTTTGCTTGCTCTACAAATGGCTTGAGAAGAAAGAAATGAACTTCCACCACCCCAGAGAAGTCTTCAATGTTCTTGCAACAACTTAGTTTGACCAAATCCCAGAAATGTTCCAAGTGCTCTTCTGAACCAAAAATATTTAGTCAAATAAATATTCAGCCGGCTATTTTTTCTCTCTCTCAGAAATGTCCCTAGTGCTCTTCAGAACCAGAAATATTCACTAAGGCACTACAACACGGAACTTCCAAAAAATATTCAGCCAAATAAATATTCAGCCGGCTACTTTTTCTCTATCTCAGGAATGTCCCTAGTGCTCTTCAAAACCAAAATATTCACTGAGGCACTACAACACGGAACTTCCAAAAAATATTCAGCCAAATAAATATTCAGCCGGCTACTTTTTCTCTATCTCAGGAATGTCCCTAGTGCTCTTCCAAACCAAAATATTCACTGAGGCACTACAACACGGAACTTCCAAAAAATATTCAGCCAAATAAATATTCAGCCGGCTACTTTTTCTCTATCTCAGGAATGTCCCTAGTGCTCTTCAAAACCAAAATATTCACTGAGGCACTACAACACGGAACTTCCAAGAGAGATTTCAGAGAGGAACTTCTGCGAGCAAATTCTGGAACAAGATTGAGCTCCTTCTCACTTGAGCTCATACTTATACCCCCGAGTGCGGACGTTCAAGCACCGGGACCAACTACTCTAGTTACACACACTCAATATATTCATGTATACATAAGGGGTCGGTGCCGACGTACTAGCAACCGCCCTACTACCCCACTTTTACAATGTTTCACAATGACATACACATTCAATAATATCAATAATATAAGTATTACATTTACACTTCATCAAATGACATTTACAACATAAACTCAATCACATGACATTCACAATTTTAATTTAAACTAAATTCAATCATATGCCATTCACAAATTAGTTTAACCTAATTAAACCTACCATTACAGTATAACCTAATTAAACCTACAATTCAGTCCAACCTAACCTAACCTCATATTGTTACATGTTTGGAGGTCGCCTTGGCACATATTTTTAGCCCAATCTTTAGCTAGCTTTTAGCCAGCCGTTTTTAATGACTAAATAAATGTACCCAACCCTCCTCAGAATTTATGTCCACTAACCAAAGTAAAATGAGGTTAGGTTAAATTGAGGTTATATTACATTTAGCCGGATCCGCAAACTGCTATTTGCTAGTCTTAGGGAACTGCTAAATAAAAGTACCAAGGGCTCCTCAGAAATTGTTACCCAACCTAACCTAACCTAACTTTGAGGTTATATTACATTTAGCCGGATCCGCAAACTGCTATTTGCTAGTCTGAGGAAGCTGCTAAATAAAAGTACCAAGGGCTCCTCAGAAATTTACTCTAACCAAAGTAAAGTTACATTATGTTACACTTTGTTAATCTAACCCCTGTACTATATTAACATATCTTGATCATATAAATTCGTACTATTACACAATAAATAATGCTGCGTATAGCAGACAAATAAATTTCCAAAAATAAGGTTAACCTAACCTAACTTAACCTAACGGAATCGGCAACACTTGCCCAACGACAGACTTGTGTCTTCTGTGCCTTGAATTGTGTTAAGTGTACTGTGCATAGTTCCTTGTACATTTTGATTTATATCGCTGGCAACACTTGTTAAAACACGTGCACTTTTTTCCAGTAGGTAGCATACATAGTTCTTTTCCATATCACTGTTTTCTAAATGTTACATAATCAATTACATATTATTTACAACATGTGCTATTTATAATTACATCATAGGTCAGGGAAGTAATATACAGTAATAATCGATATAATTACCGGTATCGAAATAATTCCGCGTAATTGGAATTAATTAGGTTATACTTTGCTTTTTTGGCTGTTATTGGTAATTTTTCGCGAATAGAAATAATTCCAAATACATATACTTGAGTCTTTTTATTAATGTAAGTAAAAGGATAAAACTTTGATAAGTGGAAGTGTAAAGAAATAAGAACATTTTATTGAGAGATATGTTCAAAGCATCTGGTATAATGGTAGTTCGGTTACTGTCTTCAATCACTCTGAAATGGCAGAAACTGAGAAACAACGTTTAAAATCAAGGCCAATAAACTATGTGAATGTCAGAGTTGCGAATATTCCCATTTCCCACCCCACTTTGTTGGACGTCCGGGAAATGCGGGAAATTGTGGTAAATAGGAAATAGTGGGAAATAGTGGGTAATATGGGAAATAAAGCCCAAGAATTTGAATTTTGGCGCTATTTTGGCTCTATTTCCCACACTACCCATTTCCTACTCCATTTTGATACCCACATTTCCCAGTGGGAAATGGGAAGCTTATCGTTAGTGGTATTTCCCAGTCGAAACCTTGGTGAATGTAGTCAGGAAGATTTAATTACGGCCTTATACCAGTCAAGGGTTAGTTGTAATAGTTTTTTATTCTGTGCATTGAAAATCAATAAATATTTTAACTTTGACTGTTTGAAAAATAATTCTTCGTCATTTTTGGGCTTTTCAGGGGTTTTTTATTCACTTTTATACACAATAATTTTGTGCGGAATTATTTCGATTATGACGGTACATTATATGAAAATTTAAACGCGAATTTTATTAATGAATGTAAATAAAAAACCATACCCGGAACTTAAGAGAGTTCATTTCAAGTATACATAAATGCTATAATATGGGAACTATTTTCATCACAACTGTTTGGCCCTATGGCCCTTGTAACCCAACGTTATTGTGCACCCCTCAAAGAACTACCCATATCTTTATCATTCATCATAAAAATTTATAGCAAAATAATATTAAAATTATTACATTGGTATCGTAACCTAATTAATTGCAATTAAAATATATACTCGTATCAACTTTAAATTGGCGGTGCTAAATGCATTAGTCTTAGTTTTCACCAGAATTTTATAGCTTTCATTGAGCAATCAGATAAATTGGATTAATATGATTTATTAAGGGGCTAAGTTGAACTATTTCATAGAAATAAATTTTCGGGAAGTCTAGTTATCTGTACTAATTTGTCTAATCAATCGCTTAAATTTAACAATTTTTACCATTCAGTACATTTTTTCGTACCCCTATGATTATGTAATGTTGTTATGTAACTCATAACCATAACGTTTTCATTCTAATCTTTTGATACAAAATTGTCGACGAAAACTTAATTCGTAAGATTTTTTTATTACTACAATTTTATATAGATATATTATGTGGTTGTAACTTATTAATTTATAACATGGTAAAACGATGAGCAACATTGGAAAAAAATTGCAAACAAACAATAAAAATGAGAAATGTTCTAATGCTAGTAGTTTAGGCGATAAACAACAAATTATGGGAACCGTGCCTCAATTTCACATTTACACTAAATTGTGCTAATTAAAAATTAACTGTACTATCAAATTCGATTCTGATTCAGACGAATTTGACTGGTTCATTTAAGTGAAATTATTTCTATTCAGTACTGTAAATAGTAGCTGGAAATTTGTTTGTAAGGGTATCGGGTATTGTCGTGTCCACATATTGGTTAAACATATTAATTTTACATAAGAGATGATTGTAATGTTCACAATTTTTACCTTCGATAGCTTTCATAAATAATGATACACCTCTCGTGTAGTGACTTAATGCCTTAAGTGGTGAAGAACAGGAGTCACCTGAGTCCATTTCGGCCAGTCCGTCGACAATTTCCTTGGATAACTCTTTTGCCATTCTAGAATTTTAACTACAAAAATTATTATAGATTTGTCATGATTACCCACATTTACCAGTAAATGGAAATTTCCATAACTAACCCGATAACTTGATGGGTCCGATTTTTGAATAAATGAATTTGTCATAGAAATTGATATATTGTAAAAGGAATTTGAATTAGAGCCCTGAGATCTCTTTGTAAGTTATTTGGCACGCGAATTTCATTGTTTGAATTTGTTTTATGTGAAATAAATATGGAAATAAACAGTATCCCACAGTGACATTATGTGGTTGCTTAAGATAATAAAGGTAGTTACCAAGATACTTGCGAATAAAATTTTATGTTTTCCTGATAACCTTTCAATATTCGTAAATGGAAATTCGGTTTCTCAGGGCTCTAATTCAAATTCCTTTTACAGTAGAATAATATAGGACCAGCAGAATACTTTAAATAAGTTTTCAAATACTGCAACAAAATCATTGGGCGGGGCATTCATAAAAAAATTGAACATTACAAAGTAACTTGAAATGCCAAAATATTGCATATTTACCACGTTTTTCGCGTTATCACGTTTCCAAGAAAATCCGTTAAAATTTACCATTGACGAAGATGTATGTAAATATTATTTTACTCATAAAAGAATGATTCCACATTGGAAAATCGTACTTATTTGTATTTGGATCAAAAAGCAGATTATTATTTTGGGTTCTATTTAGTCTTAGTGGATATAGTAATAAATTTGTGTTATTAAAGATTTGGCCGTATTTATCTATATATATACTTGGTTGTAATATTGTGGCTGTATTATCGTATCACTAGACATGAATGATAAAGAAATAATTCTCTACACTCGCATCTCTCATATCGCTCGCACAAAAGACTGTGCTTGCAATCTTACGATGGGGGCGGAGCAAAAAGTTATGCAATAGTATTAATAGTATATTTTATGCTTTACTTGCTATGGACGCCAAATAACTTTGGATAATAAGGCTGAAGAATAATTAAACCAATAAGAAAATATAATAGGCGAGTTCGGGCTTCAGTGAGCACCAACAATACAGGAGTTCGAGCTGTAGTGAGCCGTTTTGTTCGTGCTCACTGAAGCGCGCTCACTGTAATTATATTTTCTTATCGGATTTATTAATCTTCAACCTTATTGTCCAAAGTTATTTGGCGACCGTAGTAAATAATTGTTTACGTTATATATTTTTTGCGTCTGCATTTACAGCATACGCTGACAAATACTGGTTTTTTGTTTAAGTTATCTCTTCTATTATCCGTATGTGTATCTGTTTCGGTATTCGTGTAGGTATGTATTGTTTCAAGAGATTTCAGTGTCACTGTATTAGAAGTAGACGATAAACGGTAAAAGTTTGACATGCGCGGTGACCAATTCCGTTTCTATGTTGTCATTCTGTGTACTGTCAGTGTACAAAATACCATTTACCACTTACCCGTGGTAAGTGGTTTTTAATTGTATAATCTTAATTGTATCATTGTATAATCGTTAAATACCACCGTCCAAAAAGTAGTGGTAAGTGGTATAAATGGTAAAAAATGGTAAAAAATAGCTTCATTTAAATTTCGTGTTTGAATTTTGAATAAAATTCGGTGCCAAAGTATGAAATAGCTTAGCAGATGATCATTGTTGTCACAAATTGATAAGTGTTCATTAATCAGAGTAATATTCAACCAATGGGGGCGCTAACAACCCTTGCCGATTGAGAAATTAATTGCAATTAAATTAGCATCAATTTTCAATGGCCGATACCAAATACAATCTTCATTTTTTTATAACTTTTAATGTATAATCAAATAGATAGGATTAATTTAATTGATTAAAGGGCTAATTGGAAATATTTCATAGAAAATCAAATTTTAAAACTTTTAATTTAAAATCTAATTTTTTACCATTAAGTGCATTTTTACCACTGTGATGGTAAAAAAGGCTAAAAAGTGGTAAATTTTGTACTCTGTGTACTGTGCTGTCAGTTAAGTCTCCTACGGCTTACAACAAGACGCGAAATATTTCATCACCGAGGTAGTGCATGCATTCTGTATGCCGATTAACTTATGATGCAAATTTCAACCGATTACTATTTTTTTAAGCATCACTTTACTCACAATTGACAAAAATTCCTGAATTGAAAGATATTTTAAATGCAAATGGTGTAAAATGCTATACGAGACCATTTGTATCATCGATTCCAACTTCGTAAGCCAAAGCTGTTACAAAATCGGAATATGTCTGGGAATCCAAATTATTGTTTAACAAATACAGCAGAAAAAAATCTCCAATTTTGTCATTTTCGCAAATATATCTATAGTCTTCGTAAGGCACCGAAGGGTTGCACCTCATTAACAACTTAGTTCGAAACGAAAAGCAGTTGATCATCATTAATAGACGGGTGAAGAGGTTGCACACAGAAGTGACAGCCAATGAAAACAGAATTAACCTGAAAAATCAAGGTCTTATTGGTTAGTTTAAAAATATTGTAAAAATGTTTCAGAATCTAGGAAAATGAATGTGCTTGCTAAAAAGTTTCAATTTATCGCTCTATTAAAAACAGAATTTTCAAATCTACAATATGGCAGTTACCAGGTCTTTCATCTTGAAACTAAAGTCAGGAGCCGAAAGCCTATCATTTCTTATCCGAAGGCAATGAAATTCTATTTAAAATTGAAAAAATGTTTTCAGTGGTACAGGGTCATCACTTATAATATACTTCCCCCCACCACAGCCCAACACAGAATAGTTATCAAAATGTTCTATACACCATCTTGTAGAAAAACTTTTTACAAATCTAACCGACTCCAACACCATGCAAATCAATTAAGAAAAACCGGGTAAAAAACTTTTTAAAAATAATAAGTTGAAAATTTCCAGAAATTCTGCCCGCTTTCCAACTTTCCGAATTTTCTCAGGTCCCCAGGAATTTTATTTTGGAATATTGTTTCCAGAATCATTATAAGAATCGCATTTGTGATGTTTTCACCAATTTTCATCAAAATCGGAGGTGGTCAATTTTTCAACTTTTTTGTGGATTACTCTAATTTTGACAAAATCTCGAAAAAGTTGAAAAATTGACCACCTCCGATTTTGATGAAAATTGGTCGAAAAATCACCAATGCGATTCTAATAATGATTCTGGAAACAATATTCCAAAATAAAAATCCTGGGGTCCTGAGGAAATTCGGAAAGTTGGAAAGCGGGAAGATTTTCTGAAAATTTTCAACTTTTTATTTTCAAAAAATTTTTTACCCAATTTTTTCTAATTGATTTGAATTGTGTTGGAGTCGGAAGATTCTCTACAAGATGGTATATACATCATTTTGATAACTATTCTGTGTTGGGCTTTGGTGGGGGGGAATTATATATGTGATGACCCTGTACAATAGAAATAAGGAATAGAATACAGTAGAAACATTTAACATTAATAGATTCAGTTCACCCTATGGGGCAATTTAATACACAGAAATTTTTATATCGGTCACTACATTTAAATTCAGCGTATTTAATCAATCTGTAGCTGTAAGTCAACGAAGTGTAATATTTTCCAATGTATTATATCTGCCGATAAGGGGGCATACCATACCGATATGGGTGGGGCTGAATATAGCGGTTTGCAAATTTGTAATAAGATTGTCGGCAAGATTTCTGCGTAATTGTAATTCTGAAAATCTCGTTTACTAACTCTAGAAGAGTAAATTCATTTTCCAAGATTCTGACACTTAAATGATAAGTTCCCTATTTCTTAATAAATAAAGAAATATCACTGGTATTATGAAAGTGAACGTACCATACAAAAAAGAAGGCGTTTTCATTCCTTTTGCTCATCGTTTCCACACATAAACCATCTACATATGTTAATGAACCTCCTGGGGAAACATATTCAACAAAACATTGGGTGATGTAAGGAAAGTCGTCCAAGTTACTGTCAAAGAAGCTGCTGGATAAGTACCTTACTCCGTAGCTTATAAAACGTTCATTCATTAAGCTCTGAAGAAATAGTATTTGGCCAACTACGTTGACCAAGTTTAGAATTTCGCAAAATAATAATTGATAAAAATAGAAATTCTGTTTCTTATATCCGTGCAAAAACTTCTCAGCTGTTTGTTGAACCAAAAAGTCCTTATTTGATTTTTCTTCTAAATTTTTCGGAAAAATTTCCAACAATGGACCCCTTATCTGAAAGACATGTTTTGCTTCCATTTTCCTCCATAAAAGGAAAGGTAGCAGAAATAATATCCCCTGACCAACAAGCATAGCCGCTGAATCGCGAAAATAGTTGTGCTTTTCCCAACTTCGTTCAAATGGCTTAAATATTAAATTTGGATTTTTATACAATATATCTGGATCTGGATGCATCTCAGATTGCATTATTCTTTTCATTTCCTCCACTACAATGTAAAAATTACAAGGTTATATGAAATCCATTTGAAAACAATAACAATCGGGAGAATATTTGTTTTAAATACCTGAAGTATCCAAATCGATTCTGTATGTCCCCCTTTGCAAGCAATCCTTAGTGAAATAATCTTTATCTCTAAAGCCGGTTAGGCACTCCAGTTCATTTGTACTTTTGAAATACAAAATATAGCTTCCACATAACAGAAAGCCCACAAATGAAGAGAAAAGCCAACAGACTTATCTGTTGGCACTACTGGTGTTTCGGAAAAATTTTTTGGAACAGAAAAAGCAAATAAAATATACGACCGGTTTAAGTGTTATGAATTCGTCCCCTATTATAAAAACTTAGAAGGAGTTCATCTAAGAAATTACCAAGAAAATAGATACCGCTTCAGAAGAAATTTCAACAAAAAACGTCAACAAGAAAAAGAACAAATATCAAAAACTGGACAAAAGAATAGACAAATGAAAGCAGGGAATAGGTAAGTTTATAAATAATCGTGTGAAATGTATTCATGACCGTCAAGAATACAGGTTGGTCCAGAAAGAACGAAAATTTAACTTTCATTCTTAATAATTCTGTAGTAAGTAACTGTATTGAGACTAAAATAGTAGCGTCTGAAAGAGCATGCGTTTTTAGTCAGAATTGAAATTATGAACACATTCGTTACACAAAAACAATAAAAATGGGCGAAAATTGATTTTTCAGCAAAAGTTAAACTTTGTTCCCAATTTTTACACGTTCCTTAGTCGTTCCCTTTGTGCCGAGATTTGGTCAGGAGGCACCTTAGGTCCATCTTCAAGTTGAGCCAGTAGTCTTCCGCATCTAGTATACTCTTTCATCAAATCTCACACTAAAAATCCATAGGTCCCAAATCAGGGGAACGAGGAGCCATGAAAGTGGACGACCTTTACATATATCCATTTATCCGGGAAATGTTTATTTATCTTATTTATCAATTGTTTATATTTATAATGTTCATTTATATTCATTCAATCATTTATGATCACCCAGTTCATCCAGTCTAAAGTGGTAAGATGCCATTCCATTAGCATAACATGTAGTTTGGTAGCGATTTAGTTACTGATCAGATTTCGTTGTTTAGCTTGTTTTATTGCCGTTACATGTTTTTGTAAAGAAAAGTGGGCCTGACAACACACAAAAGGTCCGACTAAGGAACGTGTCAAAACTTCTGCTAAACTCAATTTGAACCTTTTTTGCCTATTTATTCTTCGCACGTTATGCTCTCTCGTAAATCTCGTCCTTTTCATTTCCAACATGAGATGTGAAAATTTAATTTTACAAAATTTTGTTGGTTTTATGTTATTTTATTGTGTTTATAATTTTCAATTCTGATTAAGAAACGCATGCTCTTTCAGTTGTTACTGTTTTAGCCTTAATACAGTTACCTACTACAGAATTATTAAGAGTGGAATTGAAAATCCAGGTTTTAGTCTGGATCACCTCGTCCATTTGACAAACTACTCATTTAAAATAAAAGTTTTGCAACCATCAATTTCTACAATCGCCGAAAAATTTGCCGAACAGGCCGACAGGCAATGGAAAAAATTTGGCTGAAAATAGAATATTATATTTTAAAATCCTATCAGTAATAAATTGTAAATTTATATCAACCAAATATTTAAATCGTAATCAGTTATAATTAGTTAAATCTATTATTTATTATTCTAACGTGCATTGACAGACTTTATTTGATGTAGGTAAAGGGTCAGCTTGATGGCTTCCAAAATGCCATTTTATTTTATTTACATGTGGGGAATGTCAATGGGAGGAAGTAGCTTCTGTAAAAAGTGCCTACATGTAGAGAAAAGAAAATGGCATTTTGAAGCCATCGGGTTGACCATTTACCTACATCAAATAAAATCTGACTATGATTTATTCCCATATCAATGTTTAGAAAAACTACTTTCAAAGAAACCGACAACATGGAGCGTTGGGGTGATAGAAGGAGGAGAGATGTACGTAAATTTGGAAGGCCTTTTGTTTCACCATCACAGGAAAAGGCACCACCAAAGAGCGAGACTTATATTGCTAAGAAAGAAACTTTATCCAAAGTCCAGTCCAATGAACTCCCTTTAAATGACCTAAGCGAAGAGGAAAATTACTATTCAACGATAAAGACCGAATTTCAGCATTATGACGATTGGATTGTATTCAGCCAATTAGACATCAATGAAGTAGAAGGTTATAAATCAGTATGATATGTGTATGTCTTTATTACGATACCGTTTCTTGGCCATATTTTTCCTATCGGCCGTTGTATTTCTTCACGCTTTTTCTAGTTCCGTGCAGTGAAGCGTAAGCACGAATATTAGATCAGCTTATAAGGGAAAACGGTTAGGAAAACTAATGAGAGTATCGTAGTATAAGTTAAAGTTACCTGAATAGAACGTATTTGTATGACATAAATTAAATTATAAAACATTCCCACAGATACGAAAAATATGGAAGCTGATAATACCGTTCTTGGTAAAAACCATTCTCAAGGAAAACATATAGACAAACCACACTCACAAGGTTTTATATAAGTTATGCCATACCACGAGACAAAAACGCTGGGGTGGCTTTATTTTTATACTATATATTTTTGAAACAATAGACACCAGTTGCGCTGTCAACGAAGAATACGCAGTAGCAGAGATCCAAAAATCCAAAGGAAATGACATATACCATTCTACAAGCAATTGTAAAAAGACCACAGGTAAAAATTACGATGTTTTATGTTAATTATTATAGGTATCAATATCAATATTCATTTGAACATCAGTCTCAATTCATGTTAAATGTACATTTTAGAGATAAAACAAATGCCGGGAAGTAGAGAAAATGAACCATATGAGCACTTAGAGCTTGAAGCCCTGTATCGGATATTGCCTGAAAAACCTGCAAGTTTACCCGTACAAATTAAATGTTACGCTGGTCCAGAGACAATGAATTTAGAGGATTTAACAACTTTGTTACCCAATGAATGGTTAGCTAATTCCGTTATATCTTCTTGTATGCAGTTTATGCGACAAGATTTTTGTAACGTATCACAGCAGAGAGCGATTCAAATCGGTTCTCATGACTTAGTTAATTTGGTTGAAGATGAAGGTAATTTGGTATGGCGTACAGATGTAATTCCTTTAGACAACAATACTAAATACGCTGAAGTTCTTCTCGTTCCTGTTTTACTAATCAACCATTGGGTTTTAGTAAAAGTGAACATTCTAAAAAGAGAAATGAGCTTTTACGACTCTAAAAAAAGTTTAGGTTATCATCAATACTACCATGCTTCAGCTAAGAGATTAGAAAACTTATTGCAAGAAAAATTTAATATTAAAGATTGGAACCCAATATTAGTTCCACCAGCTTTACAACAGGCCTCTGATCACGAATGCGGTTATTTTACAATAGGCGTGGCTGAACAAATATTTAAGGGAAACGAAACAATGTTAACCAAAAATGACATGAAAGACTACAGAGCAAAAATCATGCGTTACATGTTGAAAAAAATTGGCGACGAAGCTGAACAACTTCATAAAAATACTGAAGGCAATGACAACAAATTATTTGACAACATAAAACAAAAATGTGCAAGCTATGACAAAATGCGAACACTTCATAATCAAAAATATTTGGAATGGGACCGTATTAACAGAAGCATCCAGTCAAAGCTTAGTTCACAGAAAAAAATTGACAAATTAAAAACTCAAACAGGCTCAATTAAAACCAAATTGATGGAAATAAAAGAACAAGGTATATATTCATTAACTATTGATTATCATTAATTTACTGTGCTAAATTTTGAAAGAACGTTTTATTTAAGGATTTTCCCTGAATAATAATTTAAAAAGTCATTTTTGATGGTGTCCCTGCAGATATGTTAAAAAGTCCCTAAAGAATATTTAAAATAACCATACAACCATTTAAACGGTACATCGTGGTAGATGTACATAGAAAACAAACTTTAAGGCTTCGATTGTTATCACAGTAGCAAAGCAAACGATAAATAATAATGTAGTTCGTTTAGGTCTAGGTAAATATGTTAACCTTCAATCCTGTGGGCTGATAAAAATGTTAAGTAATTAATAGTCAAAAAATAATGATGAACTAAAATTTAATTTATACATGGGAAACCATAGGGAACAGATACTCTAAATTAATTAACTTTTGTAAGTTGTAAAGAATGTTTCGTGTGTAAAAACTACCCGGAAGTGATTCGTCGTGCCAAGAAGCAATTTTTGACCAATAACCCCCACATCACGCTATTATTAAAATTGTAGTTAAAAAGTTTATGCCCTAACTCTTGAGACTTTTTTCCACTGTAAAATGGTGGTTTCAATTGGTCCAGTACTCTTGATTCCTTCGATTAACAATTTTATTGAGATTAAAATTGTGCTCATCACTCCACACTATGACTTCCAATAATTCGGATATTCAGCAAGACGTGATAAGATTTCGTCACAGAATTCACTCGGTTGATTTGATGAGGTCTTATTTGGCTGGGATTAGTTCCTGGACTTTGGTAGGCCAGTAATAACGACAAAGACTTTTCTTTAATGCTTTGTGAACATTAAGCCAACGTATTCCTGAATTTATTGAAATGTCTCCGATGGACTGTCTTGGCTTACAGAGTACCGAATTTTCAATTCTTACTTTATTTTCTTCTGTGAGGACGATAATTCGGGGGCCAGCTGGCGTTCCGTCATCTACTGCATTTCCAGTTTCTTCAAATTTTTAATTACAATTTTAATAACAGCACGTGGGGGTAATATGGTCGAAAATTGCTTCTTGACACTACGAATCAGTTCCCGGTAGTTTTTACACATGAAATATTCTTTACAACTTACAAAAGTTAGTAAATGTCGGGAATGTTTTTCCTATATGGTTTCCCATGTATAAATTAAATTTTAGTTCATCATTATTTTTTGACTATTAATTACTTTCAAATAATTACTTGTCATATGCCAATCTTTAAGTTAGTTCAGCTCTTTCCAATGGTAGTACTCCCATTTCTCTATCTGGTCAAGTTTTTGAGTTATTAGCCGACAAACGTGTATTGGAACTTAGTACTATCCCTGTACATATACCACGATTTCCCCTATAAATAATTGTAGGGACATTTTAAATATCTTTAGGGACCAAGGTATCGAGTGTGCTGTAAATGTCGCACGCCTTAAATTGCCGTAAATGCCGCACAAATGTAGAGTACGGCATGCCGTAAATCACGTTAAACTAAACTTTTCCAAATATAGGAATTATTCCCTATCAAAAATGATGTATTTGCTTAATTTTTTATCATCAAATCAATTTACGGCGTGCCTACTTTATTCTCCATTAGGGACTTTTGAAATTATCCAAAGGAACACCATTAAATATGACAGTTTAAATTATTATTCAAGGACATTTTAAATTATTTCAATGTCTTATTAAATATATTTCTTTATTTAACTGTCATTAATAGAAAATCCCTTAGGATTGGCTTCCAACCTTAAGGTCAACGAATACGAAAACTATACTGTTGAAGAATTGAAATCGATGCTTCCTAACATAATTGAAGATCCTTATCAAACATGTCATACAATAGGATGGGAAGAAATACACCTAAACAATATTGCAACATTGCTTCCTGAAACATGGCTTGATGATACCATGTTGGATTCATGCCTGCTGTTATTCCATCAGGACTCAAAGCAGCAATCTGTGCAGGTTGGATCATCAAAACTATGTCAATTAACGAATCAAAATGTTTGGTTATCCAAAGAGATTATGGTAAAGCATTTGACTACAGATGCAAAACAAATAATTGTGCCGGTGTTACTTTACAACCATTGGGTACTCATATTACTTGACGTAAAAGACAAAACCTTAACTATATTTAATTCATTAAAACATTCATCGTATGAAAAATATTATTCCAAAATGAAAGAATTGTTAACAAAAGTTTTGAAACAAAAATACGACATTTCAAATTGGGAATTGATAAACGCAAAAAACACTTTACTGCAAGAATCGAACCACGAATGTGGATTGCATGCGCTCGCAAACGGACAGAGCATAATAAGCCTTCAAGGAAAAACTAATTTTCAATTAGATAAAAACAACCTCCGCAATTACAGGGCAAAGCTAATAAGGTATGTTCTCAGGAAATTTAAAAATGATCATATGAATTCTTTAATAGACTCAAACGATAGAGACATGTTTCAAAATTTTAAACTGGAAAATGAAAAGTGTAATAAAATTTTCGAGGAACGCCAATTGCAGTCAAATTTGTGGTGTAAAATACATGGGGAGATACAAAAAAGGTTGGGGAGACATGACGAAAATGTAATAGATTTAGAATAAAGATAGCTAATTCTTATTGCTTTTTAAAAATAATTTAAAAATAAAAATAACATTTACCAACACAACAAAATCAAACTTTCCATAATCAGTGCTTTACACTAAATTTAAACCATGATGTGGACATTACGTGATTATTTGTGACTCCGTGTACAAATGGTTGGTATTTTTATTATATTATTATTTTAAGAAATAAAATCATCAATAAAAGTCTACTACCTATTACTATACAGGAATAATATACTCGTTTGATATTCTACTATCAAGTTTTATTATTTACCATACTGTTTGAGCTTGAAATTTCTTGGATAAATTTCATGCCTCTGAAATCGAAACATTCTGAAACAGATATTATACTATTTATTTGCATTTCTTCAAAGCTTTCGTGAAAATATCCAGTTCTAAAAAAATTATTATTGTCTGCCACAAGCAAAATGGTTCAGGCGTGCTTCCCATGAACCCGAGAATATCATTCCATTATATGCCAAGACTGCCTCGGTAGTCGTAGAAGCGGATGTGATAGTGGCTACCGAATTTGGAAAAAAATACATTTGTAAAATATTTTCATATTTCATGGAATTTATTTTCAAGTGAAATTCATTTTCTTATAACACCAGTGACCACAGGTCAGGTAATATCTGCGACACTCTCTAATGACCTGTTGTTAATGCTGTAGTGGCAGAAGTGATGGCGCAGATCGATTTAAGAAATAAAAATTATAAACGTGAAATAATTTCGAATTTCATGGAATTTAATTTCAAGTGAAATTCATTTTCTTATAACACCAGTGACCTCAGGTCAGATAATATCTGCGACACTCTTTAATGATCTGTTGTTAATGCTGCGGTGGCAGAAGTGATGGCGCAGATCGATTTAAGAAATAAAAATTATAAACGTGAAATAATTTCGAATTTCATGGAATTTAATTTCAAGTGAAATTCAATTTCTTATAACACCAGTGACCTCAGGTCAGATAATATCTGCGACACTCTTTAATGATCTGTTGTTAATGCTGCGGTGGCAGAAGTGATGGCGTAGATCTATTTTAGAAATAAAAATTACAAACGTGAAATGATTTCGAATTTCATGGAATTTAATTTCAAGTGAAATTCATTTTCTTATAACACCAGTAACCTCAGGTCAGATAATATCTGCGACACTCTCTAATGATCTGTTGTTAATGCTGCGGTGGCAGAAGTGATGGCGCAGATCGATTTTAGAAATAAAAATTATAAACGTAAAATGATTTCGAATTTCATGGAATTTAATTTCAAGTGAAATTCATTTTCTTATAACACCAGTGACCTCAGGTCAGATAATATCTGCGACACTCTTTAATGATCTGTTGTTAATGCTGCGGTGGCAGAAGTGATGGCGCAGATCGATTTTAGAAATAAAAATTATAAACGTAAAATGATTTCGAATTTCATGGAATTTAATTTCAAGTGAAATTCATTTTCTTATAACACCAGTAACCTCAGGTCAGATAATATCTGCGACACTCTCTAATGACCTGTTGTTAATGCTGCGGTGGCAGAAGTGATGGCGCTGATCGATTTTAGAAATAAAAATTATAAACGTGAAATGATTTCGAATTTCATGGAATTTAATTTCAAGTGAAATTCATTTTCTTATAACACCAGTGACCTCAGGTCAGATAATATCTGCGACACTCTCAAATAGTTTGTTGTTCATGCTGTGGTGGCAGATGTGATGGCGCAGATCGATTTAACAAATAAAAATTATAAACGTGAAATGATTTCGAATTTCATGGAATTTAATTTCAAGTGAAATTTATTTTCTTAAAACACTAGTGACCTCAGGTCAGGTAATATCTGCGTCACTCTGTATTGATCTGTTGTTAATGCTGCGGTGGCAGAAGTGATGGCGTAGATCTATTTTAGAAATAAAAATTATAAACGTGAAATAATTTCGAATTTCATGGAATTTAATTTCAAGTGAAATTTATTTTCTTATAACACCAGTGACCTCAGGTCAGATAATATCTGCGACACTCTATAATAGTTTGTTGTTCATGCTGCGGTGGCAGATGTGATGGCGCTGATCGATTTAAAAAATAAAAGTTATAAACGTGAATCGTAATCGAATTTCATGGAATTTATTTTCAAGTGAAATTCATTTTCTTATAACACCAGTGACCTCAGGTCAGATAATATCTGCGACACTCTCTAATGATCTGTTGTTAATGCTGCGGTGGCAGAAGTGATGGCGCAGATCGATTTTAGAAATAAAAATTATAAACGTAAAATGATTTCGAATTTCATGGAATTTAATTTCAAGTGAAATTTATTTTCTTATGACACCAGTGACCACAGGTCAGGTAATATCTGCGACACTCTCTAATGACCTGTTGTTAATGCTGTAGTGGCAGAAGTGATGGCGCAGATCGATTTAAGAAATAAAAATTATAAACGTGAAATAATTTCGAATTTCATGGAATTTAATTTCAAGTGAAATTCATTTTCTTATAACACCAGTGACCTCAGGTCAGATAATATCTGCGACACTCTCTAATGACCTGTTGTTAATGCTGCGGTGGCAGAAGTGATGGCGTAGATCTATTTTAGAAATAAAAATTACAAACGTGAAATGATTTCGAATTTCATGGAATTTAATTTCAAGTGAAATTCATTTTCTTATAACACCAGTAACCTCAGGTCAGATAATATCTGCGACACTCTCTAATGATCTGTTGTTAATGCTGCGGTGGCAGAAGTGATGGCGCAGATCGATTTTAGAAATAAAAATTATAAACGTGAAATGATTTCCAATTTCATGGAATTTAATTTCAAGTGAAATTCATTTTCTTATAACACCAGTGACCTCAGGTCAGATAATATCTGCGACACTCTTTAATGATCTGTTGTTAATGCTGCGGTGGCAGAAGTGATGGCGCAGATCGATTTTAGAAATAAAAATTATAAACGTGAAATAATTTCGAATTTCATGGAATTTAATTTCAAGTGAAATTCATTTTCTTATAACACCAGTAACCTCAGGTCAGATAATATCTGCGACACTCTCTAATGATCTGTTGTTAATGCTGCGGTGGCAGAAGTGATGGCGCAGATCGATTTTAGAAATAAAAATTATAAACGTAAAATGATTTCGAATTTCATGGAATTTAATTTCAAGTGAAATTCATTTTCTTATAACACCAGTGACCTCAGGTCAGATAATATCTGCGACACTCTCTAATGACCTGTTGTTAATGCTGCGGTGGAAGAAGTGATGGCGCAGATCGATTTAAGAAATAAAAATTATAAACGTGAAATGATTTCGAATTTCATGGAATTTAATTTCAAGTGAAATTCATTTTCTTATAACACCAGTGACCTCAGGTCAGATAATATCTGCGACACTCTCTAATGACCTGTTGTTAATGCTGCGGTGGCAGAAGTGATGGCGCAGATCGATTTTAGAAATAAAAATTATAAACGTGAAATAATTTCGAATTTCATGGAATTTAATTTCAAGTGAAATTCATTTTCTTATAACACCAGTAACCTCAGGTCAGATAATATCTGCGACACTCTCTAATGACCTGTTGTTAATGCTGCGGTGGCAGAAGTGATGGCGCAGATCGATTTAAGAAATAAAAATTATAAACGTGAAATAATTTCGAATTTCATGGAATTTAATTTCAAGTGAAATTCAATTTCTTATAACACCAGTGACCTCAGGTCAGATAATATCTGCGACACTCTTTAATGATCTGTTGTTAATGCTGCGGTGGCAGAAGTGATGGCGTAGATCTATTTTAGAAATAAAAATTACAAACGTGAAATGATTTCGAATTTCATGGAATTTAATTTCAAGTGAAATTCAATTTCTTATAACACCAGTGACCTCAGGTCAGATAATATCTGCGACACTCTATAATAGTTTGTTGTTCATGCTGCGGTGGCAGATGTGATGGCGCTGATCGATTTAAAAAATAAAAGTTATAAACGTGAATCGGATTCAAATTTCATGGAATTTAATTTCAAGTGAAATTTATTTTCTTATAACACCAGTGACCGTAGGTCAGGTAATATCTGCGACACTCTCTAATGATCTGTTGTTAATGCTGCGGTGGCAGAAGTGATGGCGCAGATCGATTTTAGAAATAAAAATTATAAACGTGAAATAATTTCGAATTTCATGGAATTTAATTTCAAGTGAAATTCATTTTCTTATAACACCAGTAACCTCAGGTCAGATAATATCTGCGACACTCTTTAATGATATTTTGTTAATGCTGCGGTGGCAGAAGTGATGGCGCAGATCGATTTTAGAAATAAAAATTATAAACGTGAAATAATTTCGAATTTCATGGAATTTAATTTCAAGTGAAATTCATTTTTTTATAACACCAGTAACCTCAGGTCAGATAATATCTGCGACACTCTATAATAGTTTGTTGTTCATGCTGCGGTGGCAGATGTGATGGCGCTGATCGATTTAAAAAATAAAAGTTATAAACGTGAATCGTAATTGAATTTCATGGAATTTATTTTCAAGTGAAATTCATTTTCTTATAACACCAGTGACCTCAGGTCAGATAATATCTGCGACACTCTCTAATGATCTGTTGTTAATGCTGCTGTGGCAGAAGTGATGGCGCAGATCGATTTTAGAAATAAAAATTATAAACGTGAAATGATTTCGAATTTCATGGAATTTAATTTCAAGTGAAATTCATTTTCTTATAACACCAGTGACCTCAGGTCAGATAATATCTGCGACACTCTCTAATGACCTGTTGTTAATGCTGCGGTGGCAGAAGTGATGGCGCTGATCGATTTTAGAAATAAAAATTATAAACGTGAAATGATTTCGAATTTCATGGAATTTAATTTCAAGTGAAATTCATTTTCTTATAACACCAGTGACCTCAGGTCAGATAATATCTGCGACACTCTCAAATAGTTTGTTGTTCATGCTGTGGTGGCAGATGTGATGGCGCAGATCGATTTAACAAAAAAAAATTATAAACGTGAAATGATTTCGAATTTCATGGAATTTATTCTCAAGTGAAATTTATTTTCTTAAAACACTAGTGACCTCAGGTCAGGTAATATCTGCGTCACTCTGTATTGATCTGTTGATAATGCTGCGGTGGCAGAAGTGATGGCGTAGATCTATTTTAGAAATAAAAATTACAAACGTGAAATGATTTCGAATTTCATGGAATTTAATTTCAAGTGAAATTCATTTTCTTATAACACCAGTAACCTCAGGTCAGATAATATCTGCGACACTCTCTAATGATCTGTTGTTAATGCTGCGGTGGCAGAAGTGATGGCGCAGATCGATTTTAGAAATAAAAATTATAAACGTAAAATGATTTCGAATTTCATGGAATTTAATTTCAAGTGAAATTCATTTTCTTATAACACCAGTGACCTCAGGTCAGATAATATCTGCGACACTCTTTAATGATCTGTTGTTAATGCTGCGGTGGCAGAAGTGATGGCGCAGATCGATTTTAGAAATAAAAATTATAAACGTGAAATAATTTCGAATTTCATGGAATTTAATTTCAAGTGAAATTCATTTTCTTATAACACCAGTAACCTCAGGTCAGATAATATCTGCGACACTCTCTAATGATCTGTTGTTAATGCTGCGGTGGCAGAAGTGATGGCGCAGATCGATTTTAGAAATAAAAATTATAAACGTAAAATGATTTCGAATTTCATGGAATTTAATTTCAAGTGAAATTCATTTTCTTATAACACCAGTGACCTCAGGTCAGATAATATCTGCGACACTCTCTAATGACCTGTTGTTAATGCTGCGGTGGAAGAAGTGATGGCGCAGATCGATTTAAGAAATAAAAATTATAAACGTGAAATGATTTCGAATTTCATGGAATTTAATTTCAAGTGAAATTCATTTTCTTATAACACCAGTGACCTCAGGTCAGATAATATCTGCGACACTCTCTAATGACCTGTTGTTAATGCTGCGGTGGCAGAAGTGATGGCGCAGATCGATTTTAGAAATAAAAATTATAAACGTGAAATAATTTCGAATTTCATGGAATTTAATTTCAAGTGAAATTCATTTTCTTATAACACCAGTAACCTCAGGTCAGATAATATCTGCGACACTCTCTAATGACCTGTTGTTAATGCTGCGGTGGCAGAAGTGATTGCGCAGATCGATTTTAGAAATAAAAATTATAAACGTGAAATGATTTCGAATTTCATGGAATTTAATTTCAAGTGAAATTCATTTTCTTATAACACCAGTGACCTCAGGTCAGATAATATCTGCGACACTCTCTAATGATCTGTTGTTAATGCTGCGGTGGCAGAAGTGATGGCGCTGATCGATTTTAGAAATAAAAATTATAAACGTGAAATGATTTCGAATTTCATGGAATTTAATTTCAAGTGAAATTCATTTTCTTATAACACCAGTGACCTCAGGTCAGATAATATCTGCGACACTCTCAAATAGTTTGTTGTTCATGCTGTGGTGGCAGATGTGATGGCGCAGATCGATTTAACAAATAAAAATTATAAACGTGAAATGATTTCGAATTTCATGGAATTTAATTTCAAGTGAAATTTATTTTCTTAAAACAGTAGTGACCTCAGGTCAGGTAATATCTGCGTCACTCTGTATTGATCTGTTGTTAATGCTGCGGTGGCAGAAGTGATGGCGTAGATCTATTTTAGAAATAAAAATTATAAACGTGAAATAATTTCGAATTTCATGGAATTTAATTTCAAGTGAAATTTATTTTCTTATAACACCAGTGACCTCAGGTCAGGTAATATCTGCGACACTCTATAATAGTTTGTTGTTCATGCTGCGGTGGCAGATGTGATGGCGCTGATCGATTTAAAAAATAAAAGTTATAAACGTGAATCGGATTCAAATTTCATGGAATTTAATTTCAAGTGAAATTTATTTTCTTATAACACCAGTGACCGTAGGTCAGGTAATATCTGCGACACTCTCTAATGATCTGTTTTTAATGCTGCTGGGCAGAAGTGATGGCGCAGATCGATTTTAGAAATAAAAATTATAAACGTAAAATGATTTCGAATTTCATGGAATTTAATTTCAAGTGAAATTCATTTTCTTATAACACCAGTGACCTCAGGTCAGATAATGTCTGCGACACTCTCTAATGATCTGTTGTTAATGCTGCGGTGGCGGAAGTGATGGCGCAGATCGATTTTAGAAATAAAAATTATAAACGTAAAATGATTTCGAATTTCATGGAATTTAATTTCAAGTGAAATTTATTTTCTTATAACACCAGTGACCTAAGGTCAGATAATATCTGCGACACTCTCTAATGATCTGTAGTTAATACTGCGGTGGCAGAAGTGATGGCGCTGATCGATTTAAAAAATGAAAGTTATAAACGTGAATCGTAATCGAATTTCATGGAATTTATTTTCAAGTGAAATTCATTTTCTTATAACACCAGTGACCTCAGGTCAGATAATATCTGCGACACTCTCTAATGATTTGTTGTTAAAGCTGCGGTGGCAGAAGTGATGGCGTAGATCTATTTTAGAAATAAAAATTATAAACGTGAATCGGATTCAAATTTCATGGAATTTAATTTCAAGTGAAATTCATTTTCTTATAACACCAGTGACCTCAGGTCAGATAATATCTGCGACACTCTCTAATGACCTGTTGTTAATGCTGCGGTGGAAGAAGTGATGGCGCAGATCGATTTAAGAAATAAAAATTATAAACGTGAAATGATTTCGAATTTCATGGAATTTAATTTCAAGTGAAATTCATTTTCTTATAACACCAGTGACCTCAGGTCAGATAATATCTGCGACACTCTCTAATGACCTGTTGTTAATGCTGCGGTGGCAGAAGTGATGGCGCAGATCGATTTTAGAAATAAAAATTATAAACGTGAAATAATTTCGAATTTCATGGAATTTAATTTCAAGTGAAATTCATTTTCTTATAACACCAGTAACCTCAGGTCAGATAATATCTGCGACACTCTCTAATGACCTGTTGTTAATGCTGCGGTGGCAGAAGTGATGGCGCAGATCGATTTAAGAAATAAAAATTATAAACGTGAAATAATTTCGAATTTCATGGAATTTAATTTCAAGTGAAATTCAATTTCTTATAACACCAGTGACCTCAGGTCAGATAATATCTGCGACACTCTTTAATGATCTGTTGTTAATGCTGCGGTGGCAGAAGTGATGGCGTAGATCTATTTTAGAAATAAAAATTACAAACGTGAAATGATTTCGAATTTCATGGAATTTAATTTCAAGTGAAATTCAATTTCTTATAACACCAGTGACCTCAGGTCAGATAATATCTGCGACACTCTATAATAGTTTGTTGTTCATGCTGCGGTGGCAGATGTGATGGCGCTGATCGATTTAAAAAATAAAAGTTATAAACGTGAATCGGATTCAAATTTCATGGAATTTAATTTCAAGTGAAATTTATTTTCTTATAACACCAGTGACCGTAGGTCAGGTAATATCTGCGACACTCTCTAATGATCTGTTGTTAATGCTGCGGGGCAGAAGTGATGGCGCAGATCGATTTTAGAAATAAAAATTATAAACGTGAAATGGTTTCAAATTTCATGGAATTTAATTTCAAGTGAAATTTATTTTCTTATAACACCAGTGACCTCAGGTCAGGTAATATCTGCGACACTCTATAATGATTTGTTATTAAAGCTGCGGTGGCAGATGTGATGGCGCAGATCGATTTTAGAAATAAAAATTATAAACGTGAATCGGATTCGAATTTCATGGAATTTATTTCAAGTGAAATTTATTTTCTTATAACACCAGTGACCTCAGGTCAGGTAATAACTGCGACACTCTATAATAGTTTGTTGTTCATGCTGCGGTGGCAGATGTGATGGCGCTGATCGATTTAAAAAATAAAAGTTATAAACGTGAATCGGATTCAAATTTCATGGAATTTAATTTCAAGTGAAATTTATTTTCTTATAACACCAGTGACCGTAGGTCAGGTAATATCTGCGACACTCTCTAATGATCTGTTGTTAATGCTGCGGGGCAGAAGTGATGGCGCAGATCGATTTTAGAAATAAAAATTATAAACGTGAAATGGTTTCAAATTTCATGGAATTTAATTTCAAGTGAAATTTATTTTCTTATAACACCAGTGACCTCAGGTCAGATAATATCTGCGACACTCTATAATGATTTGTTGTTAAAGCTGCGGTGGCAGATGTGATGGCGCAGATCGATTTTAGAAATAAAAATTATAAACGTGAATCGGATTCGAATTTCATGGAATTTATTTCAAGTGAAATTTATTTTCTTATAACACCAGTGACCTCCAGGTCAGATAATATCTGCGACACTCTATAATAGTTTATTGTTCATGCTGCGGTGGCAGATGTGATGGCGCTGATCGATTTAAAAAATGAAAGTTATAAACGTGAATCGTAATCGAATTTCATGGAATTTATTTTCAAGTGAAATTTATTTTCTTATAACACCAGTGACCTCAGGTCAGATAATATCTGCGACACTCTTTAATGATTTGTTGTTAATGCTGCGGTGGCAGAAGTGATGGCGGAGATCGATTTTAGAAATAAAAATTATAAACGTGAATCGGATTCAAATTTCATGGAATTTAATTTCAAGTGAAATTCATTTTCTTATAACACCAGTGACCTCAGGTCAGATAATATCTGCGACACTCTCTAATAATCTGTTGATAATGCTGCGGTGGCAGAAGTGATGGCGCAGATCGATTTAAGAAATAAAAATTATAAACGTGAAATGATTTCCAATTTCATGGAATTTAATTTCAAGTGAAATTCATTTTCTTATAACACCAGTGACCTCAGGTCAGATAATATCTGCGACACTCTCTAATAATCTGTTGATAATGCTGCGGTGGCAGAAGTGATGGCGCAGATCGATTTTAGAAATAAAAATTATAAACGTAAAATGATTTCGAATTTCATGGAATTTAATTTCAAGTGAAATTCATTTTCTTATAACACCAGTGACCTCAGGTCAGGTAATATCTGCGACACTCTCTAATGATCTGTTGTTAATGCTGCGGTGGCAGAAGTGATGGCGCAGATCGATTTAAGAAATAAAAATTATAAACGTGAATCGGATTCGAATTTCATGGAATTTAATTTCAAGTGAAATTCATTTTCTTATAACACCAGTGACCTCAGGTCAGATAATATCTGCGACACTCTCTAATGACCTGTTGTTAATGCTGCGGTGGCAGAAGTGATGGCGCTGATCGATTTTAGAAATAAAAATTATAAACGTGAAATAATTTCGAATTTCATGGAATTTAATTTCAAGTGAAATTTATTTTCTTATAACACCAGTGACCTCAGGTCAGGTAATATCTGCGACACTCTATAATAGTGTATTGTTCATGCTGCGGTGGCAGATGTGATGGCGCTGATCGATTTAAAAAATGAAAGTTATAAACGTGAATCGTAATCGAATTTCATGGAATTTATTTTCAAGTGAAATTTATTTTCTTATAACACCAGTGACCTCAGGTCAGATAATATCTGCGACACTCTTTAATGATTTGTTGTTAAAGCTGCGGTGGCAGAAGTGATGGCGTAGATCTATTTTAGAAATAAAAATTATAAACGTGAATCGGATTCAAATTTCATGGAATTTAATTTCAAGTGAAATTCATTTTCTTATAACACCAGTGACCTCAGGTCAGATAATATCTGCGACACTCTCTAATGACCTGTTGTTAATGCTGCGGTGGCAGAAGTGATGGCGCAGATCGATTTAAGAAATAAAAATTATAAACGTGAAATGATTTCGAATTTCATGGAATTTAATTTCAAGTGAAATTCATTTTCTTATAACACCAGTGACCTCAGGTCAGATAATATCTGCGACACTCTCTAATGACCTGTTGTTAATGCTGCGGTGGCAGAAGTGATGGCGCTGATCGATTTTAGAAATAAAAATTATAAACGTGAAATGATTTAAATTTCATGGAATTTAATTTCAAGTGAAATTTATTTTCTTAAAACACCAGTGACCGTAGGTCAGGTAATATCTGCAACACTCTCTAATGATCTGTTGTTAATTCTTCGCTGGCAGAAGTGATGGCGGAGATCGATTTTAGAAATAAAAATTATAAACGTGAAATGATTTCGAATTTCATGGAATTTAATTTCAAGTGAAATTTATTTTCTTATAACACCAGTGACCTCAGGTCAGGTAATATCTGCGACACTCTCTAATGATCTGTTGTTAATGCTGCGGTGGCAGATGTGATGGCGGAGATCGATTTTAGAAATAAAAATTATAAACGTGAAATAATTTCGAATTTCATGGAATTTAATTTCAAGTGAAATTTATTTTCTTATAACACCAATGGCCTCCGGTCAGGTAATATCTGCGACACTCTGTAATGGTCTGCTGTTATTGCTGCGGCGGCAGATGTGATGGCGCTGATCGATTTAAGAAATAAAAATTATAAACGTGAATCGGATTCGAATTTCATGGAATTTAATTTCAAGTGAAATTCATTTTCTTATAACACCAGTGACCTCAGGTCAGATAATATCTGCGACACTCTCTAATAATCTGTTGATAATGCTGCGGTGGCAGAAGTGATGGCGCAGATCGATTTTAGAAATAAAAATTATAAACGTGAATCGGATTTAAATTTCATGGAATTTAATTTCAAGTGAAATTTATTTTCTTATAACACCAGTGACCTCAGGTCAGGTAATATCTGCGACACTCTCTAATGATCTGTTGTTAATGCTGCGGTGGCAGATGTGATGGCGCAGATCGATTTAAGAAATAAAAATTATAAACGTGAATCGGATTCGAATTTCATGGAATTTAATTTCAAGTGAAATTTATTTTCTTATAACACCAGTGACCTCAGGTCAGGTAATATCTGCGACACTCTCTAATAATCTGTTGGTAATGCTGCGGTGGCAGAAGTGATGGCGCAGATCGATGTAAGAAATAAAAATTATAAACGTGGATCGGATTCGAAATTCTTGGAATTTATTTTCAAGTGAAATTCATTTTCTTATAACACCAGTGACCTCAGGTCAGATAATATCTGCGACACTCTCTAATAATCTGTTGTTAATGCTACGGTGGCAGAAGTGATGGCGGAGATCGATTTTAGAAATAAAAATTATAAACGTGAATCGGATTTAAATTTCATGGAATTTAATTTCAAGTGAAATTCATTTTCTTATAACACCAGTGACCTCAGGTCAGATAATATCTGCGACACTCTCTAATGATCTGTTGTTAATGCTGCGGTGGCAGATGTGATGGCGCAGATCGATTTAAGAAATAAAAATTATAAACGTGAAATGATTTCGAATTTCATGGAATTTAATTTCAAGTGAAATTCATTTTCTTATAACACCAGTGACCTCAGGTCAGATAATATCTGCGACACTCTCTAATGACCTATTGTTAATGCTGCGGTGGCAGAAGTGATGGCGCTGATCGATTTTAGAAATAAAAATTATAAACGTGAATCGGATTCAAATTTCATGTAATTTAATTTCAAGTGAAATTTATTTTCTTAAAACACCAGTGACCGTAGGTCAGGTAATATCCGCGACACTCTCTAATGATCTGTTGTTAATGCTGCGGTGGCAGAAGTGATGGCGGAGATCGATTTTAGAAATAAAAATTATAAACGTGAAATGATTTCGAATTTCATGGAATTTAATTTCAAGTGAAATTTATTTTCTTAAAACACTAGTGACCTCAGGTCAGGTAATATCTGCGTCACTCTGTATTGATCTGTTGTTAATGCTGCGGTGGCAGAAGTGATGGCGTAGATCTAATTTAGAAATAAAAATTATAAACGTGAAATAATTTCGAATTTCATGGAATTTAATTTCAAGTGAAATTTATTTTCTTATAACACCAGTGACCTCAGGTCAGGTAATATCTGCGACACTCTATAATAGTTTGTTGTTCATGCTGCGGTGGCAGATGTGATGGCGCTGATCGATTTAAAAAATAAAAGTTATAAACGTGAATCGGATTCAAATTTCATGGAATTTAATTTCAAGTGAAATTTATTTTCTTATAACACCAGTGACCGTAGGTCAGGTAATATCTGCGACACTTTTTAATGATCTGTTGTTAATGCTGCGGGGCAGAAGTGATGGCGCAGATCGATTTTAGAAATAAAAATTATAAACGTGAAATGGTTTCAAATTTCATGGAATTTAATTTCAAGTGAAATTTATTTTCTTATAACACCAGTGACCTCAGGTCAGGTAATATCTGCGACACTCTATAATGATTTGTTGTTAAAGCTGCGGTGGCAGATGTGATGGCGCAGATCGATTTTAGAAATAAAAATTATAAACGTGAATCGGATTCGAATTTCATGGAATTTATTTCAAGTGAAATTTATTTTCTTATAACACCAGTGACCTCAGGTCAGGTAATATCTGCGACACTCTATAATAGTTTGTTGTTCATGCTGCGGTGGCAGATGTGATGGCGCTGATCGATTTAAAAAATAAAAGTTATAAACGTGAATCGGATTCAAATTTCATGGAATTTAATTTCAAGTGAAATTTATTTTCTTATAACACCAGTGACCGTAGGTCAGGTAATATCTGCGACACTCTCTAATGATCTGTTGTTAATGCTGCGGGGCAGAAGTGATGGCGCAGATCGATTTTAGAAATAAAAATTATAAACGTGAAATGGTTTCAAATTTCATGGAATTTAATTTCAAGTGAAATTTATTTTCTTATAACACCAGTGACCTCAGGTCAGGTAATATCTGCGACACTCTATAATGATTTGTTGTTAAAGCTGCGGTGGCAGATGTGATGGCGCAGATCGATTTTAGAAATAAAAATTATAAACGTGAATCGGATTCGAATTTCATGGAATTTATTTCAAGTGAAATTTATTTTCTTATAACACCAGTGACCTCAGGTCAGATAATATCTGCGACACTCTATAATAGTTTATTGTTCATGCTGCGGTGGCAGATGTGATGGCGCTGATCGATTTAAAAAATGAAAGTTATAAACGTGAATCGTAATCGAATTTCATGGAATTTATTTTCAAGTGAAATTTATTTTCTTATAACACCAGTGACCTCAGGTCAGATAATATCTGCGACACTCTTTAATGATTTGTTGTTAAAGCTGCGGTGGCAGAAGTGATGGCGTAGATCTATTTTAGAAATAAAAATTATAAACGTGAATCGGATTCAAATTTCATGGAATTTAATTTCAAGTGAAATTCATTTTCTTATAACACCAGTGACCTCAGGTCAGATAATATCTGCGACACTCTCTAATGACCCGTTGTTAATGCTGCGGTGGCAGAAGTGATGGCGCAGATCGATTTAAGAAATAAAAATTATAAACGTGAAATGATTTCGAATTTCATGGAATTTAATTTCAAGTGAAATTCATTTTCTTATAACACCAGTGACCTCAGGTCAGATAATATCTGCGGCACTCTCTAATGACCTGTTGTTAATGCTGCGGTGGCAGAAGTGATGGCGCTGATCGATTTTAGAAATAAAAATTATAAACGTGAATCGGATTCAAATTTCATGTAATTTAATTTCAAGTGAAATTTATTTTCTTAAAACACCAGTGACCGTAGGTCAGGTAATATCCGCGACACTCTCTAATGATCTGTTGTTAATGCTGCGGTGGCAGAAGTGATGGCGGAGATCGATTTTAGAAATAAAAATTATAAACGTGTATCGGATTCGAATTTCATGGAATTTAATTTCAAGTAAAATTTATTTTCTTATAACAGCAGTGACCTTAGGTCAGGTAATATCTGCGTCACTCTGTAATGATCTGTTGTTAATGCTGCAGTATTAGATATGATGGCGATTATCGATTTTAGAAAGAAATAAGTAAATTTAAATGGTTACGAATTTCATGGAATTTAAATTTAAACGAAATTTATTTATTTGGTATAACCAGGTACCTT
>JAECZT010000021.1:43200-65200 GCA_020055645.1 Tomocerus qinae | reverse complement strand
ATTCCATGAAATTCGATTACGATTCACGTTTATAACTTTTATTTTTTAAATCGATCAGCGCCATCACATCTGCCACCGCAGCATGAACAACAAACTATTATAGAGTGTCGCAGATATTATCTGACCTGAGGTCACTGGTGTTATAAGAAAATGAATTTCACTTGAAATTAAATTCCATGAAATTCGAAATCATTTTACGTTTATAATTTTTATTTCTAAAATCGATCTGCGCCATCACTTCTGCCACCGCAGCATTAACAACAGATCATTAGAGAGTGTCGCAGATATTATCTGACCTGAGGTCACTGGTGTTATAAGAAAATGAATTTCACTTGAAATTAAATTCCATGAAATTCGAAATCATTTTACGTTTATAATTTTTATTTCTAAAATCGATCTGCGCCATCACTTCTGCCACCGCAGCATTAACAACAGATCATTAGAGAGTGTCGCAGATATTATCTGACCTGAGGTCACTGGTGTTATAAGAAAATGAATTTCACTTGAAATTAAATTCCATGAAATTCGAAATCATTTCACGTTTATAATTTTTATTTCTAAAATAGATCTACGCCATCACTTCTGCCACCGCAGCTTTAACAACAGATCATTAGAGAGTGTCGCAGATATTATCTGACCTGAGGTTACTGGTGTTATAAGAAAATGAATTTCACTTGAAAATAAATTCCATGAAATTCGATTACGATTCACGTTTATAACTTTTATTTTTTAAATCGATCAGCGCCATCACATCTGCCACCGCAGCATGAACAACAAACTATTATAGAGTGTCGCAGATATTATCTGACCTGAGGTCACTGGTGTTATAAGAAAATGAATTTCACTTGAAATTAAATTCCATGAAATTCGAAATCATTTTACGTTTATAATTTTTATTTCTAAAATCGATCTGCGCCATCACTTCTGCCACCGCAGCATTAACAACAGATCATTAGAGAGTGTCGCAGATATTATCTGACCTGAGGTCACTGGTGTTATAAGAAAATGAATTTCACTTGAAATTAAATTCCATGAAATTCGAAATCATTTTACGTTTATAATTTTTATTTCTAAAATCGATCTGCGCCATCACTTCTGCCACCGCAGCATTAACAACAGATCATTAGAGAGTGTCGCAGATATTATCTGACCTGAGGTCACTGGTGTTATAAGAAAATGAATTTCACTTGAAATTAAATTCCATGAAATTCGAAATCATTTCACGTTTATAATTTTTATTTCTAAAATAGATCTACGCCATCACTTCTGCCACCGCAGCTTTAACAACAGATCATTAGAGAGTGTCGCAGATATTATCTGACCTGAGGTTACTGGTGTTATAAGAAAATGAATTTCACTTGAAAATAAATTCCATGAAATTCGATTACGATTCACGTTTATAACTTTTATTTTTTAAATCGATCAGCGCCATCACATCTGCCACCGCAGCATGAACAACAAACTATTATAGAGTGTCGCAGATATTATCTGACCTGAGGTCACTGGTGTTATAAGAAAATGAATTTCACTTGAAATTAAATTCCATGAAATTCGAAATCATTTTACGTTTATAATTTTTATTTCTAAAATCGATCTGCGCCATCACTTCTGCCACCGCAGCATTAACAACAGATCATTAGAGAGTGTCGCAGATATTATCTGACCTGAGGTCACTGGTGTTATAAGAAAATGAATTTCACTTGAAAATAAATTCCATGAAATTCGATTACGATTCACGTTTATAACTTTTATTTTTTAAATCGATCAGCGCCATCACATCTGCCACCGCAGCATGAAGAACAAACTATTATAGAGTGTCGCAGATATTATCTGACCTGAGGTCACTGGTGTTATAAGAAAATAAATTTCACTTGAAATTAAATTCCATGAAATTCGAAATCATTTTACGTTTATAATTTTTATTTCTAAAATCGATCTGCGCCATCACTTCTGCCACCGCAGCATTAACAACAGATCATTAGAGAGTGTCGCAGATATTATCTGACCTGAGGTTACTGGTGTTATAAGAAAATGAATTTCACTTGAAAATAAATTCCATGAAATTCGATTACGATTCACGTTTATAACTTTTATTTTATAAATCGATCAGCGCCATCACATCTGCCACCGCAGCATGAACAACAAACTATTATAGAGTGTCGCAGATATTATCTGACCTGAGGTCACTGGTGTTATAAGAAAATGAATTTCACTTGAAATTAAATTCCATGAAATTCGAAATCATTTTACGTTTATAATTTTTATTTCTAAAATCGATCTGCGCCATCACTTCTGCCACCGCAGTATTAACTACAGATCATTAGAGAGTGTCGCAGATATTATCTGACCTGAGGTCACTGGTGTTATAAGAAAATAAATTTCACTTGAAATTAAATTCCATGAAATTCGAAATCATTTTACGTTTATAATTTTTATTTCTAAAATCGATCTGCGCCATCACTTCCGCCACCGCAGCATTAACAACAGATCATTAGAGAGTGTCGCAGACATTATCTGACCTGAGGTCACTGGTGTTATAAGAAAATGAATTTCACTTGAAATTAAATTCCATGAAATTCGAAACCATTTTACGTTTATAATTTTTATTTCTAAAATCGATCTGCGCCATCACTTCTGCCACCGCAGCATTAACAACAGATCATTAGAGAGTGTCGCAGATATTATCTGACCTGAGGTCACTGGTGTTATAAGAAAATGAATTTCACTTGAAATTAAATTGCATGAAATTGGAAATCATTTCACGTTTATAATTTTTATTTCTAAAATCGATCTGCGCCATCACTTCTGCCACCGCAGCATTATCAACAGATTATTAGAGAGTGTCGCAGATATTATCTGACCTGAGGTCACTGGTGTTATAAGAAAATGAATTTCACTTGAAATTAAATTCCATGAAATTCGAATCCGATTCACGTTTATAATTTTTATTTCTTAAATCGATCTGCGCCATCACTTCTGCCACCGCAGCATTAACAACAGATCCTTAAAGAGTGTCGCAGATATTACCTGACCTGAGGTCACTGGTGTTATAAGAAAATGAATTTCACTTGAAATTAAATTCCATGAAATTCGAAATCATTTTACGTTTATAATTTTTATTTCTAAAATCGATCTGCGCCATCACTTCTGCCACCGTAGTATTAACTACAGATCATTAGAGAGTGTCGCAGATATTATCTGACTTGAGGTCACTGGTGTTATAAGAAAATAAATTTCACTTGAAAATAAATTCCATGAAATTCGATTACGATTCACGTTTATAACTTTTATTTTTTAAATCGATCAGCGCCATCACATCTGCCACCGCAGCATGAACAACAAACTGTTATAGAGTGTCGCAGATATTATCTGACCTGAGGTCACTGGTGTTATAAGAAAATGAATTTCACTTGAAATTAAATTCCATGAAATTCGAAATCATTTTACGTTTATAATTTTTATTTCTAAAATCGATCTGCGCCATCACTTCTGCCACCGCAGCATTAACAACAGATCATTAGAGGGTGTCGCAGATATTATCTGACCTGAGGTTACTGGTGTTATAAGAAAATGAATTTCACTTGAAATTAAATTCCATGAAATTCGAAATCATTTTACGTTTATAATTTTTATTTCTAAAATCGATCTGCGCCATCACTTCTGCCACCGTAGTATTAACTACAGATCATTAGAGAGTGTCGCAGATATTATCTGACCTGAGGTCACTGGTGTTATAAGAAAATAAATTTCACTTGAAAATAAATTCCATGAAATTCGATTACGATTCACGTTTATAACTTTTATTTTTTAAATCGATCAGCGCCATCACATCTGCCACCGCAGCATGAACAACAAACTGTTATAGAGTGTCGCAGATATTATCTGACCTGAGGTCACTGGTGTTATAAGAAAATGAATTTCACTTGAAATTAAATTCCATGAAATTCGAAATCATTTTACGTTTATAATTTTTATTTCTAAAATCGATCTGCGCCATCACTTCTGCCACCGCAGCATTAACAACAGATCATTAGAGGGTGTCGCAGATATTATCTGACCTGAGGTTACTGGTGTTATAAGAAAATGAATTTCACTTGAAATTAAATTCCATGAAATTCGAAATTATTTCACGTTTATAATTTTTATTTCTAAAATCGATCTGCGCCATCACTTCTGCCACCGCAGCATTAACAACAGATCATTAGAGAGTGTCGTAGATATTATCTGACCTGAGGTCACTGGTGTTATAAGAAAATGAATTTCACTTGAAATTAAATTCCATGAAATTGGAAATCATTTTACGTTTATAATTTTTATTTCTAAAATCGATCTGCGCCATCACTTCTGCCACCGCAGCATGAACAACAAACTATTATAGAGTGTCGCAGATATTATCTGACCTGAGGTCACTGGTGTTATAAGAAAATGAATTTCACTTGAAATTAAATTCCATGAAATTCGAAATTATTTCACGTTTATAATTTTTATTTCTTAAATCGATCTGCGCCATCACTTCTGCCACCGCAGCATTAACAACAGGTCATTAGAGAGTGTCGCAGATATTATCTGACCTGAGGTCACTGGTGTTATAAGAAAATGAATTTCACTTGAAATTAAATTCCATGAAATTCGAAATCATTTTACGTTTATAATTTTTATTTCTAAAATCGATCTGCGCCATCACTTCTGCCACCGCAGCATTAACAACAGATCATTAGAGAGTGTCGCAGATATTATCTGACCTGAGGTCACTGGTGTTATAAGAAAATGAATTTCACTTGAAATTAAATTCCATGAAATTCGAAATCATTTTACGTTTATAATTTTTATTTCTAAAATCGATCTGCGCCATCACTTCTGCCACCGCAGTATTAACAACAGATCATTAGAGAGTGTCGCAGATATTACCTGACCTGAGGTCACTGGTGTTATAAGAAAATAAATTTCACTTGAAATTAAATTCCATGAAATTCGAAATTTAATTTTACAAAATTTTGTTGGTTTTATGTTATTTTATTGTGTTTATAACTTTCAATTCTGATTAAGAAACGCATGCTCTTTCAGGTCTACTGTTTTAGCCTCAATACAGTTACCTACTACAGAATTATTAAGAGTGGAATTGTAAATCCAGGTTTTAGTCTGCATCACCTCGTCCATTTGACAAAATACTCACTTAAAATAAAAGTTTTGCGACCACCAATTTCTACAATCGCACAAAAAAATTTCAAATGCCGACAGGCAATGGAAAAAATTTGGCTGAAAATAGAATATTATATTTATAAATCCGATCAGTAATAAATTGTAAATTTATATCAACCAAATATTAAAATCGTAATCAGTTGTAATTAGTTAAATCTATTATTTATTATTCTAACGTGCATTGACAGACTTTATTTGATGTAGGTAAAGGGTCAGCTTGATGGCTTCCAAAATGCCATTTTATTTACATGTGGGGAATGTCAATGGGAGGAAGTAGCTTCTGTAAAAAGTGCCTACATGTAGAGAAAAGAAAATGGCATTTTGAAGCCATCGGGTTGACCATTTACCTACATCAAATAAAATCTGACTATGATTTATTCCCATATTAACGTTTAGAAAAACTACTTTCAAAGAAACCGACAACACGGAGCGTTGGGGTGATAGAAGGAGGAGAGATGTACGTAAATTTGGAAGGCCTTTTGTTTCACCATCACAGGAAAAGGCACCACCAAAGAGCGAGACTTATATTGCTAAGAAAGAAACTTTATCCAAACTCCAGTCCAATGAACTCCCTTTAAATGACCAAAGCGAAGAGGAAAATTACTATTCAACGATAAAGACCGAATTTCAACATTATGACGATTGGATTGTATTCAGTCAATTAGACATCAATGAAGTAGAAGGTTATAAATCAGTGTGATATGTGTATGTCTTTATTACGATACCGTTTCTTGGCCATCTTTTTCCTATCGGCCGTTGTAATGTTAGTTCTTCACGCTTCTTCTAGTTCCGTGCAGTGAAGCGTAGGCACGAATATTAGATCAGCTGATAAGGGAAAACGGTTAGGAAAAATAATGAGAGTATCGTAGTATAAGTTAAAGTTACCTGAATAGAACGTATTTGTATGACATAAATTAAATTATAAAACATTCCCACAGATACGAAAAATATGGAAGCTGATAATACCGTTCTTGGTAAAAACCATTCTCAAGGAAAACATATAGACAAACCACACTCACAAGGTTTTATATAAGTTATGCCATACCACGAGACAAAAACGCTGGGGTGGCTTTATTTTTATACTATATATTTTTGAAACAATAGACACCAGTTGCGCTGTCAACGAAGAATACGCAGTAGCAGAGATCCAAAAATCCAAAGGAAATGACATATATCATTCTACAAGCAATTGTAAAAAGAGCACAGGTAATTACGATGATTTATGTTAATTATTATAGGCATCAATATCAATATTCATTTGAAAATCAGTATCAAATTTATGTTTAATGTACATTTTAGAGATAAAACAAATGCCGGGAAGTAGAGAAAATGAACCATATGAGCACTTAGAGCTTGAAGCCCTGTATCGGATATTGCCTGAAAAACCTGCAAGTTTACCCGTACAAATTAAATGTTACGCTGGTCCAGAGACAATGAATTTAGAGGATTTAACAACTTTGTTACCCAATGAATGGTTAGCTAATTCCGTTATATCTTCTTGTATGCAGTTTATGCGACAAGATTTTTGTAACGTATCACAGCAGAGAGCGATTCAAATCGGTTCTCATGACTTAGTTAATTTGGTTGAAGATGAAGGTAATTTGGTATGGCGTACAGATGTGATTCCTTTAGACAACAATACTAAATACGCTGAAGTTCTTCTGGTTCCTGTTTTACTAATCAACCATTGGGTTTTAGTAAAAGTGAACATTCTAAAAAGAGAAATGAGCTTTTACGACTCTAAAAAAAGTTTAGGTTATCATCAATACTACCATGCTTCAGCTAAGAGATTAGAAAACTTATTGCAAGAAAAATTTAATATTAAAGATTGGAACCCAATATTAGTTCCACCAGCTTTACAACAGGCCTCTGATCATGAATGCGGTTATTTTACAATTGGCGTAGCTGAACAAATATTTAAGGGAAGCAAAACAATGTTAAACAAAAATGACATGAAAGACTACAGAGCAAAAATCATGCGTTACATGTTGAAAAAAATTGGCGACGAAGCTGAACAACTTCATAAAAATACTGAAGGCAATGACAACAAATTATTTGACAACATAAAACAAAAATGTGCAAGCTATGACAAAATGCGAACACTTCATAATCAAAAATATTTGGAATGGGACCGTATTAACAGAAGCATCCAGTCAAAGCTTAGTTCACAGAAAAAAATTGACAAATTAAAAACTCAAACAGGCTCAATTAAAACCAAATTGATGGAAATAAAAGAACAAGGTATATATTCATTAACTATTGATTATCATTAATTTACTGTGCTAAATTTTGAAAGAACGTTTTATTTAAGGATTTTCCCTGAATAATAATTTAAAAAGTCATTTTTGATGGTGTCCCTGCAGATATGTTAAAAAGTCCCTAAAGAATATTTAAAATGACCATACAACCATTTAAACGGTACATTGTGGTAGATGTACATAGAAAACAAACTTTAAGACTTCGATTGTTATCACAGTAGCAAAGCAAACGATAAATAATAATGCAGTTCGTTTAGGTAGGTAAATATGTTAACCTTCAATCCTGTGGGCTGATAAAAATGGTAAGTAATTAATAGTCAAAAAATAATGATAAACTAAAATTTAATTTATACATGGGAAACCATAGGGAACAGATACTCGACATTAATTAACTTTTGTAAGTTGTAAAGAATGTTTCGTGTGTAAAAACTACCCGGAAGTGATTCGTCGTGCCAAGAAGCAATTTTTGACCATATTACCCACACATCACGCTATTATTAAAATTGTAGTTAAAAAGTTTATGCCCTAACTCTTGAGACTTTTTTCCACTGTAAAATGGTGGTTTCGATTGGTGCAGTACTCCTTCGATTAACAATTTTATTGAGATTAAAATTGTGCTCATCATTTCACACTATGACTTCCAATAATTCGGATTTTCAGTAAGACGTGATAAGATTTCGTCACAGAATTCACTCGGTTGATTTGATGAGGTTTCATTTGGCTGGGATTAGCTCCTGGACTTTGGTAGGCCAGTAATAACGACAAATACTTTTCTTTAATGCTTTGTGAACATTCAAATTCAGGAACACAACGTATTCATGAATTTATTGAAATGTGTCCGATGGACTGTCTTGGCTTACAGAATACCGAATTTTCAATTCTTACTTTATTTTCTTTTGTTAGGACGATAATTGGGGGGCCAGCTGGCGTTCGGTCATCTACTGCATTTCCAGTTTCTTCAAATTTTTAATTACAATTTTATTAACAGCGTGATATGGGGGTAATATGGTCGCAAATTGCTTCTTGACACGACGAATCAGTTCCCGGTAGTTTTTACACATGAAATATTGTTTACAACTTCCATAGTTAGTAAATGTCGTGAATGTTTTTCCTATGGTTTCCCATGTATAAATTAAATTTTAGTTCATCATTATGTTTTGACAATTAATTACTTTCAAATAATTACTTGTCATATACCAATCTTTAAGTTAGTTCAGCTCTTTCCAATGGTAGTACTCACATTTCTCTATCTGGTCTAGTTTTTGAGTTATTAGCCGACAAACGTGTATTGGAACTTAGTACTATCCCTGTACATATACCACGATTTCCCCTATAAATGGTTGTAGGGACATTTTAAATATCTTTAGGGACAAAGGTATCGAGTGTGCTGTAAATGCCACACGCCGTAAATTGCCGTAAATGCCGCACAAATATAGAGTACGGCATGCCGTAAATCACGTTAAACTAAGCTTTTCCAAATATAGGAACTATTCCCTGTCAAAAATGATGTATTTGCTTAATTTTTTATCATCAGATCAATTTACGGCGTGCCTACTATATTCTCCATTAGGGACTTTGGAAATTATCCACAGGAACACCATTCAAAATGACAGTTTAAATTATTATTCAAGGTCATTTTAAATTACTTCAATGTCCTATTAAATATATTTCTTTATTTAACTGTCATTTATAGGAAATCCCTTAGGATCGGCTTTCAACCTTAAGGTCAACGAATACGAAAAGTATATTGTTCAAGAATTGGAATCGATGCTTCCTAACATAATTAAAGATCCTTATCAAACATGTCATACAATAGGATGGGAAGAAATACACCTAAACAATATTGCAACATTGCTTCCTGAAACATGGCTTGATGATACAATTTTGGATTCCTGCCTGCTGTTATTCCATCAGGACTCAAAGCAGCAATCTGTGCAGGTTGGATCATCAAAACTATGTCAATTAACGAATCAAAATGTTTGGTTATCCAAAGAGATTATGGTGAAGCATTTGACTACAGATGCAAAACAAATAATTGTGCCGGTGTTACTTTACAACCATTGGGTACTCATATTACTTGACGTAAAAGACAAAACCTTAACTATATTTAATTCATTAAAACATTCATCGTATGAAAAATATTATTCCAAAATGAAAGAATTGTTAACAAAAGTTTTGAAACAAAAATACGACATTTCAAATTGGGAATTGATAAACGCAAAAAACACTTTACTGCAAGAATCGAACCACGAATGTGGATTGCATGCGCTCGCAAACGGACAGAGCATAATAAGCTTTCAAGGAAAAACTAATTTTCAATTAGATAAAAACAACCTCCGCAATTACAGGGCAAAGCTAATAAGGTATGTTCTCAGGAAATTTAAAAATGATCATATGAATTCTTTAATAGACTCAAACGATAGAGACATGTTTCAAAATGTTAAACTGGAAAATGACAAGTGTAATAAAGTCTTCGAGGAACACCAATTGCAGTCGAATTTGTGGTGTAAAATACATGGGGAGATACAAAAAAGGTTGGGGAGACATGACGAAAATGTAATAGATTTAGAATAAAGATAGCTAATTCTTATTGCTTTTTAAAAATAATTTAAAAATAAAAATAACATTTACCAACACAACAAAATCAAACTTTCCATAATCAGTGCTTTACACTAAATTTAAACCATGATGTGGACATTACGTGATTATTTGAGGCTCCGTGTACAAATGGTTGGTATTTTTATTATATTATTATTTTAAGAAATAAAAGCAACAATAAAAGTATACTACCTATTACTATACAGGAATAATAATCTCGTTTGATATTCTACTATCAAGTTTTATTATTTACCATACTGTTTGAGCTTGAAATTTCTTGGATAAATTTCATACCTCTCAAATCGAAACATTCTAAAACAGATATTATACTATTTATTTGCATTTCTTCAAAGCTTTCGTGAAAATATCCAGTTCTAAAAAAATTATTATTGTCTGCCACAAGCAAAATGGTTCAGGCGTGCTTCCCATGAACCCGAGAATATCATTCCATTATATGCCAAGACTGCCTCGGTAGTCGTAGAAGCGGATGTGATAGTGGCTACCGAATTTGGAAAAAAATACATTTGTAAAATATTTTCATATTTCATGGAATTCATTTTCAAGTGAAATTCATTTTCTTATAACACCAGTGACCTCAGGTCAGATAATATCTGCGACACTCTCTAATGATCTGTTGTTAATGCTGCGGTGGCAGAAGTGATGGCGCAGATCGATTTTAGAAATAAAAATTATAAACGTAAAATGATTTCGAATTTCATGGAATTTAATTTCAAGTGAAATTTATTTTCTTATGACACCAGTGACCACAGGTCAGGTAATATCTGCGACACTCTCTAATGACCTGTTGTTAATGCTGTAGTGGCAGAAGTGATGGCGCAGATCGATTTAAGAAATAAAAATTATAAACGTGAAATAATTTCGAATTCCATGGAATTTAATTTCAAGTGAAATTCATTTTCTTATAACACCAGTGACCTCAGGTCAGATAATATATGCGACACTCTCTAATGACCTGTTGTTAATGCTGCGGTGGCAGAAGTGATGGCGCAGATCGATTTAAGAAATAAAAATTATAAACGTGAAATAATTTCGAATTTCATGGAATTTAATTTCAAGTGAAATTCATTTTCTTATAACACCAGTGACCTCAGGTCAGATAATATCTGCGACACTCTCTAATGATCTGTTGTTAATGCTGCGGTGACAGAAGTGATGGCGCAGATCGATTTTAGAAATAAAAATTATAAACGTTAAATGATTTCCAATTTCATGGAATTTAATTTCAAGTGAAATTCATTTTCTTATAACACCAGTGACCTCAGGTCAGATAATATCTGCGCCACTCTCTAATGATCTGTAGTTAATACTGCGGTGGCAGAAGTGATGGCGCAGATCGATTTTAGAAATAAAAATTATAAACGTAAAATGATTTCGAATTTCATGGAATTTAATTTCAAGTGAAATTCATTTTCTTATAACACCAGTGACCTCAGGTCAGATAATATCTGCGACACTCTCTAATGATCTGTTGTTAATGCTGCGGTGACAGAAGTGATGGCGCAGATCGATTTTAGAAATAAAAATTATAAACGTTAAATGATTTCCAATTTCATGGAATTTAATTTCAAGTGAAATTCATTTTCTTATAACACCAGTGACCTCAGGTCAGATAATATCTGCGCCACTCTCTAATGATCTGTAGTTAATACTGCGGTGGCAGAAGTGATGGCGCAGATCGATTTTAGAAATAAAAATTATAAACGTAAAATGATTTCGAATTTCATGGAATTTAATTTCAAGTGAAATTCATTTTCTTATAACACCAGTGACCTCAGGTCAGATAATATCTGCGACACTCTCTAATGACCTGTTGTTAATGCTGCGGTGGCAGAAGTGATGGCGCAGATCGATTTAAGAAATAAAAATTATAAACGTGAAATAATTTCGAATTTCATGGAATTTAATTTCAAGTGAAATTCATTTTCTTATAACACCAGTGACCTCAGGTCAGATAATATCTGCGACACTCTCTAATGACCTGTTGTTAATGCTGCGGTGGCAGAAGTGATGGCGCAGATCGATTTAAGAAATAAAAATTATAAACGTGAAATAATTTCGAATTTCATGGAATTTAATTTCAAGTGAAATTCATTTTCTTATAACACCAGTGACCTCAGGTCAGATAATATCTGCGACACTCGCTAATGATCTGTAGTTAATACTACGGTGGCAGAAGTGATGGCGCAGATCGATTTTAGAAATAAAAATTATAAACGTAAAATGATTTCGAATTTCATGGAATTTAATTTCAAGTGAAATTCATTTTCTTATAACACCAGTGATCTCAGGTCAGATAATATCTGCGACACTCTCTAATGATCTGTTGTTAATGCTGCGGTGGCAGAAGTGATGGCGCAGATCGATTTTTAGAAATAAAAATTATAAACGTAAAATGATTTCGAATTTCATGGAATTTAATTTCAAGTGAAATTCATTTTTTATAACACCAGTGACCTCAGGTCAGATAATATTTGCGACACTCTCTAATGATCTGTAGTTAATACTGCGGTGGCAGAAGTGATGGCGCAGATCGATTTAAGAAATAAAAATTATAAACGTGAAATGATTTCGAATTTCATGGAATTTAATTTCAAGTGAAATTCATTTTCTTATAACACCAGTAACCTCAGGTCAGATAATATCTGCGACACTCTCTAATGATCTGTTGTTAATGCTGCGGTGGCAGAAGTGATGGCGCAGATCGATTTTAGAAATAAAAATTATAAACGTAAAATGATTTCGAATTTCATGGAATTTAATTTCAAGTGAAATTCATTTTCTTATAACACCAGTGACCTCAGGTCAGATAATATCTATGACACTCTTTAATGATCTGTTGTTAATGCTGCGGTGGCAGAAGTGATGGCGCAGATCGATTTTAGAAATAAAAATTATAAACGTGAAATAATTTCGAATTTCATGGAATTTAATTTCAAGTGAAATTCATTTCCTTATAACACCAGTGACCTCAGGTCAGATAATATCTGCGACACTCTCTAATGACCTGTTGTTAATGCTGCGGTGGCAGAAGTGATGGCGCAGATCGATTTAAGAAATAAAAATTATAAACGTGAAATAATTTCGAATTTCATGGAATTTAATTTCAAGTGAAATTCATTTTCTTATAACACCAGTGACCTCAGGTCAGATAATATCTGCGACACTCTCTAATGATCTGTTGGTAATGCTGCGGTGGCAGAAGTGATGGCGCAGATCGATTTTAGAAATAAAAATTATAAACGTAAAATGATTTCGAATATCATGGAATTTAATTTCAAGTGAAATTCATTTTCTTATAACACCAGTGACCTCAGGTCAGATAATATCTGCGACACTCTATAATAGTTTGTTGTTCATGCTGCGGTGGCAGATGTGATGGCGCTGATCGATTTAAAAAATAAAAGTTATAAACGTGAATCGTAATCGAATTTCATGGAATTTATTTTCAAGTGAAATTTATTTTCTTATAACACCAGTGACCTCAGGTCAGATAATATCTGCGACACTCTTTAATGATTTGTTGTTAAAGCTGCGGTGGCAGAAGTGATGGCGTAGATCTATTTTAGAAATAAAAATTATAAACGTGAAATGATTTCGAATTTCATGGAATTTAATTTCAAGTGAAATTCATTTTCTTATAACACCAGTAACCTCAGGTCAGATAATATCTGCGACACTCTCTAATGATCTGTTGTTAATGCTGCGGTGGCAGAAGTGATGGCGCAGATCGATTTTAGAAATAAAAATTATAAACGTAAAATGATTTCGAATTTCATGGAATTTAATTTCAAGTGAAATTCATTTTCTTATAACAACAGTGACCTCAGGTCAGATAATATCTATGACACTCTTTAATGATCTGTTGTTAATGCTGCGGTGGCAGAAGTGATGGCGCAGATCGATTTTAGAAATAAAAATTATAAACGTGAAATAATTTCGAATTTCATGGAATTTAATTTCAAGTGAAATTCATTTTCTTATAACACCAGTAACCTCAGGTCAGATAATATCTGCGACACTCTCTAATGATCTGTTGTTAATGCTGCGGTGGCAGAAGTGATGGCGCAGATCGATTTTAGAAATAAAAATTATAAACGTAAAATGATTTCGAATTTCATGGAATTTAATTTCAAGTGAAATTCATTTTCTTATAACACCAGTGACCTCAGGTCAGATAATATCTGCGACACTCTATAATAGTTTGTTGTTCATGCTGCGGTGGCAGATGTGATGGCGCTGATCGATTTAAAAAATAAAAGTTATAAACGTGAATCGTAATCGAATTTCATGGAATTTATTTTCAAGTGAAATTCATTTTCTTATAACACCAGTAACCTCAGGTCAGATAATATCTGCGACACTCTCTAATGATCTGTTGTTAATGCTGCGGTGGCAGAAGTGATGGCGCAGATCGATTTTAGAAATAAAAATTATAAACGTAAAATGATTTCGAATTTCATGGAATTTAATTTCAAGTGAAATTCATTTTCTTATAACACCAGTGACCTCAGGTCAGATAATATCTGCGACACTCTCTAATGACCTGTTGTTAATGCTGCGGTGGCAGAAGTGATGGCGCTGATCGATTTTAGAAATAAAAATTATAAACGTGAAATGATTTCGAATTTCATGGAATTTAATTTCAAGTGAAATTTATTTTCTTATAACACCAGTGACCTCAGGTCAGATAATATCTGCGACACTCTCTAATGATCTGTTGTTAAAGCTGCGGTGGCAGAAGTGATGGCGCAGATCGATTTAAGAAATAAAAATTATAAACGTGAAATAATTTCGAATTTCATGGAATTTAATTTCAAGTGAAATTCATTTTCTTATAACACCAGTGACCTCAGGTCAGATAATATCTGCGACACTCTCTAATGATCTGTTGTTAATGCTGCGGTGGCAGAAGTGATGGCGCAGATCGATTTAAGAAATAAAAATTATAAACGTGAAATAATTTCGAATTTCATGGAATTTAATTTCAAGTGAAATTCATTTTCTTATAACACCAGTGACCTCAGGTCAGATAATATCTGCGACACTCTATAATAGTTTGTTGTTCATGCTGCGGTGGCAGATGTGATGGCGCTGATCGATTTAAAAAATAAAAGTTATAAACGTGAATCGTAATCGAATTTCATGGAATTTATTTTCAAGTGAAATTTATTTTCTTATAACACCAGTGACCTCAGGTCAGATAATATCTGCGACACTCTTTAATGATTTGTTGTTAAAGCTGCGGTGGCAGAAGTGATGGCGTAGATCTATTTTAGAAATAAAAATTATAAACGTGAAATGATTTCGAATTTCATGGAATTTAATTTCAAGTGAAATTCATTTTCTTATAACACCAGTAACCTCAGGTCAGATAATATCTGCGACACTCTCTAATGATCTGTTGTTAATGCTGCGGTGGCAGAAGTGATGGCGCAGATCGATTTTAGAAATAAAAATTATAAACGTAAAATGATTTCGAATTTCATGGAATTTAATTTCAAGTGAAATTCATTTTCTTATAACACCAGTGACCTCAGGTCAGATAATATCTATGACACTCTTTAATGATCTGTTGTTAATGCTGCGGTGGCAGAAGTGATGGCGCAGATCGATTTTAGAAATAAAAATTATAAACGTGAAATAATTTCGAATTTCATGGAATTTAATTTCAAGTGAAATTCATTTTCTTATAACACCAGTAACCTCAGGTCAGATAATATCTGCGACACTCTCTAATGATCTGTTGTTAATGCTGCGGTGGCAGAAGTGATGGCGCAGATCGATTTTAGAAATAAAAATTCTAAACGTAAAATGATTTCGAATTTCATGGAATTTAATTTCAAGTGAAATTCATTTTCTTATAACACCAGTGACCTCAGGTCAGATAATATCTGCGACACTCTATAATAGTTTGTTGTTCATGCTGCGGTGGCAGATGTGATGGCGCAGATCGATTTTAGAAATAAAAATTATAAACGTAAAATGATTTCGAATTTCATGGAATTTAATTTCAAGTGAAATTCATTTTCTTATAACACCAGTGACCTCAGGTCAGATAATATCTATGACACTCTTTAATGATCTGTTGTTAATGCTGCGGTGGCAGAAGTGATGGCGCAGATCGATTTTAGAAATAAAAATTATAAACGTGAAATAATTTCGAATTTCATGGAATTTAATTTCAAGTGAAATTCATTTTCTTATAACACCAGTAACCTCAGGTCAGATAATATCTGCGACACTCTCTAATGATCTGTTGTTAATGCTGCGGTGGCAGAAGTGATGGCGCAGATCGATTTTAGAAATAAAAATTATAAACGTAAAATGATTTCGAATTTCATGGAATTTAATTTCAAGTGAAATTCATTTTCTTATAACACCAGTGACCTCAGGTCAGATAATATCTATGACACTCTTTAATGATCTGTTGTTAATGCTGCGGTGGCAGAAGTGATGGCGCAGATCGATTTTAGAAATAAAAATTATAAACGTAAAATGATTTCGAATTTCATGGAATTTAATTTCAAGTGAAATTCATTTTCTTATAACACCAGTGACCTCAGGTCAGATAATATCTGCGACACTCTCTAATGATCTGTTGTTAATGCTGCGGTGGCAGAAGTGATGGCGCAGATCGATTTTAGAAATAAAAATTATAAACGTAAAATGATTTCAAATTTCATGGAATTTAATTTCAAGTGAAATTCATTTTCTTATAACACCAGTGACCTCAGGTCAGATAATATCTATGACACTCTTTAATGATCTGTTGTTAATGCTGCGGTGGCAGAAGTGATGGCGCAGATCGATTTTAGAAATAAAAATTATAAACGTAAAATGATTTCGAATTTCATGGAATTTAATTTCAAGTGAAATTCATTTTCTTATAACACCAGTGACCTCAGGTCAGATAATATCTGCGACACTCTCTAATGATCTGTTGTTAATGCTGCGTTGGCAAAAGTGATGGCGCAGATCGATTTTAGAAATAAAAATTATAAACGTAAAATGATTTCGAATTTCATGGAATTTAATTTCAAGTGAAATTCATTTTCTTATAACACCAGTGACCTCAGGTCAGATAATATCTATGACACTCTTTAATGATCTGTTGTTAATGCTGCGGTGGCAGAAGTGATGGCGCAGATCGATTTTAGAAATAAAAATTATAAACGTAAAATGATTTCGAATTTCATGGAATTTAATTTCAAGTGAAATTCATTTTCTTATAACACCAGTGACCTCAGGTCAGATAATATCTGCGACACTCTCTAATGATCTGTTGTTAATGCTGCGGTGGCAGAAGTGATGGCGCAGATCGATTTTAGAAATAAAAATTATAAACGTAAAATGATTTCGAATTTCATGGAATTTAATTTCAAGTGAAATTCATTTTCTTATAACACCAGTGACCTCAGGTCAGATAATATCTGCGACACTCTATAATAGTTTGTTGTTCATGCTGCGGTGGCAGATGTGATGGCGCTGATCGATTTAAAATATAAAAGTTATAAACGTGAATCGTAATCGAATTTCATGGAATTTATTTTCAAGTGAAATTCATTTTCTTATAACACCAGTAACCTCAGGTCAGATAATATCTGCGACACTCTCTAATGATCTGTTGTTAAAGCTGCGGTGGCAGAAGTGATGGCGTAGATCTATTTTAGAAATAAAAATTATAAACGTGAAATGATTTCGAATTTCATGGAATTTAATTTCAAGTGAAATTTATTTTCTTATAACACCAGTGACCTCAGGTCAGATAATATCTGCGACACTCTCTAATGATCTGTTGTTAAAGCTGCGGTGGCAGAAGTGATGGCGCAGATCGATTTAAGAAATAAAAATTATAAACGTGAAATAATTTCGAATTTCATGGAATTTAATTTCAAGTGAAATTCATTTTCTTATAACACCAGTGACCTCAGGTCAGATAATATCTGCGACACTCTCTAATGATCTGTTGTTAATGCTGCGGTGGCAGAAGTGATGGCGCAGATCGATTTTAGAAATAAAAATTATAAACGTAAAATGATTTCGAATTTCATGGAATTTAATTTCAAGTGAAATTCATTTTCTTATAACACCAGTGACCTCAGGTCAGATAATATCTGCGACACTCTCTAATGATCTGTAGTTAATACTGCGGTGGCAGAAGTGTTGGCGCAGATCGATTTTAGAAATAAAAATTATAAACGTAAAATGATTTCGAATTTCATGGAATTTAATTTCAAGTGAAATTCATTTTCTTATAACACCAGTGACCTCAGGTCAGATAATATCTGCGACACTCTATAATAGTTTGTTGTTCATGCTGCGGTGGCAGATGTGATGGCGCTGATCGATTTAAAATATAAAAGTTATAAACGTGAATCGTAATCGAATTTCATGGAATTTATTTTCAAGTGAAATTCATTTTCTTATAACACCAGTAACCTCAGGTCAGATAATATCTGCGACACTCTCTAATGATCTGTTGTTAAAGCTGCGGTGGCAGAAGTGATGGCGTAGATCTATTTTAGAAATAAAAATTATAAACGTGAAATGATTTCGAATTTCATGGAATTTAATTTCAAGTGAAATTCATTTTCTTATAACACCAGTGACCTCAGGTCAGATAATATCTGCGACACTCTCTAATGACCTGTTGTTAAAGCTGCGGTGGCAGAAGTGATGGCGCAGATCGATTTTAGAAATAAAAATTCTAAACGTAAAATGATTTCGAATTTCATGGAATTTAATTTCAAGTGAAATTCATTTTCTTATAACACCAGTGACCTCAGGTCAGATAATATCTGCGACACTCTATAATAGTTTGTTGTTCATGCTGCGGTGGCAGATGTGATGGCGCAGATCGATTTTAGAAATAAAAATTATAAACGTAAAATGATTTCGAATTTCATGGAATTTAATTTCAAGTGAAATTCATTTTCTTATAACACCAGTGACCTCAGGTCAGATAATATCTATGACACTCTTTAATGATCTGTTGTTAATGCTGCGGTGGCAGAAGTGATGGCGCAGATCGATTTTAGAAATAAAAATTATAAACGTGAAATAATTTCGAATTTCATGGAATTTAATTTCAAGTGAAATTCATTTTCTTATAACACCAGTAACCTCAGGTCAGATAATATCTGCGACACTCTCTAATGATCTGTTGTTAATGCTGCGGTGGCAGAAGTGATGGCGCAGATCGATTTTAGAAATAAAAATTATAAACGTAAAATGATTTCGAATTTCATGGAATTTAATTTCAAGTGAAATTCATTTTCTTATAACACCAGTGACCTCAGGTCAGATAATATCTATGACACTCTTTAATGATCTGTTGTTAATGCTGCGGTGGCAGAAGTGATGGCGCAGATCGATTTTAGAAATAAAAATTATAAACGTGAAATGATTTCCAATTTCATGCAATTTAATTTCAAGTGAAATTCATTTTCTTATAACACCAGTGACCTCAGGTCAGATAATATCTGCGACACTCTCTAATAATCTGTTGTTAATGCTGCGGTGGCAGAAGTGATGGCGCAGATCGATTTTAGAAATAAAAATTATAAACGTGAAATGATTTCCAATTTCATGGAATTTAATTTCAAGTGAAATTCATTTTCTTATAACACCAGTGACCTCAGGTCAGATAATATCTATGACACTCTTTAATGATCTGTTGTTAATGCTGCGGTGGCAGAAGTGATGGCGCAGATCGATTTTAGAAATAAAAATTATAAACGTAAAATGATTTCGAATTTCATGGAATTTAATTTCAAGTGAAATTCATTTTCTTATAACACCAGTGACCTCAGGTCAGGTAATATCTGCAACACTCTCTAATGATCAGTTGTTATTGCTGCGTTGGCAGAAGTGATGGCGCAGATCGATTTTAGAAATAAAAATTATAAACGTAAAATGGTTTCGAATTTCATGGAATTTAATTTCAAGTGAAATTCATTTTCTTATAACACCAGTGACCTCAGGTCAGATAATATCTATGACACTCTTTAATGATCTGTTGTTAATGCTGCGGTGGCAGAAGTGATGGCGCAGATCGATTTTAGAAATAAAAATTATAAACGTAAAATGATTTCGAATTTCATGGAATTTAATTTCAAGTGAAATTCATTTTCTTATAACACCAGTGACCTCAGGTCAGGTAATATCTGCGACACTCTCTAATGATCTGTTGTTAATGCTGCGGTGGCAGAAGTGATGGCGCAGATCGATTTTAGAAATAAAAATTATAAACGTAAAATGATTTCGAATTTCATGGAATTTAATTTCAAGTGAAATTCATTTTCTTATAACACCAGTGACCTCAGGTCAGATAATATCTGCGACACTCTATAATAGTTTGTTGTTCATGCTGCGGTGGCAGATGTGATGGCGCTGATCGATTTAAAATATAAAAGTTATAAACGTGAATCGTAATCGAATTTCATGGAATTTATTTTCAAGTGAAATTCATTTTCTTATAACACCAGTAACCTCAGGTCAGATAATATCTGCGACACTCTCTAATGATCTGTTGTTAAAGCTGCGGTGGCAGAAGTGATGGCGTAGATCTATTTTAGAAATAAAAATTATAAACGTGAAATGATTTCGAATTTCATGGAATTTAATTTCAAGTGAAATTTATTTTCTTATAACACCAGTGACCTCAGGTCAGATAATATCTGCGACACTCTCTAATGATCTGTTGTTAAAGCTGCGGTGGCAGAAGTGATGGCGCAGATCGATTTAAGAAATAAAAATTATAAACGTGAAATAATTTCGAATTTCATGGAATTTAATTTCAAGTGAAATTCATTTTCTTATAACACCAGTGACCTCAGGTCAGATAATATCTGCGACACTCTCTAATGATCTGTTGTTAATGCTGCGGTGGCAGAAGTGATGGCGCAGATCGATTTTAGAAATAAAAATTATAAACGTAAAATGATTTCGAATTTCATGGAATTTAATTTCAAGTGAAATTCATTTTCTTATAACACCAGTGACCTCAGGTCAGATAATATCTGCGACACTCTCTAATGATCTGTAGTTAATACTGCGGTGGCAGAAGTGTTGGCGCAGATCGATTTTAGAAATAAAAATTATAAACGTAAAATGATTTCGAATTTCATGGAATTTAATTTCAAGTGAAATTCATTTTCTTATAACACCAGTGACCTCAGGTCAGATAATATCTGCGACACTCTATAATAGTTTGTTGTTCATGCTGCGGTGGCAGATGTGATGGCGCTGATCGATTTAAAATATAAAAGTTATAAACGTGAATCGTAATCGAATTTCATGGAATTTATTTTCAAGTGAAATTCATTTTCTTATAACACCAGTAACCTCAGGTCAGATAATATCTGCGACACTCTCTAATGATCTGTTGTTAAAGCTGCGGTGGCAGAAGTGATGGCGTAGATCTATTTTAGAAATAAAAATTATAAACGTGAAATGATTTCGAATTTCATGGAATTTAATTTCAAGTGAAATTCATTTTCTTATAACACCAGTGACCTCAGGTCAGATAATATCTGCGACACTCTCTAATGACCTGTTGTTAATGCTGCGGTGGCAGAAGTGATGGCGCAGATCGATTTAAGAAATAAAAATTATAAACGTGAAATAATTTCGAATTTCATGGAATTTAATTTCAAGTGAAATTCATTTTCTTATAACACCAGTGACCTCAGGTCAGATAATATCTGCGACACTCTCTAATGATCTGTTGTTAATGCTGCGGTGGCAGAAGTGATGGCGCAGATCGATTTTAGAAATAAAAATTATAAACGTAAAATGATTTCGAATTTCATGGAATTTAATTTCAAGTGAAATTCATTTTCTTATAACACCAGTGACCACAGGTCAGATAATATCTGCGACACTCTCTAATGATCTGTTGTTAATGCTGCGGTGGCAGAAGT